>OMNW01018317.1:58876-72187 GCA_900303245.1 Selene dorsalis
CATGAACAAACAAAATGCTAAGCATACACAATGCTCCCCAACAGAGCCGATAAGACTTAATTGCCTTCACTCCTTATTATCAAGCACACAACAGAGTCGTAAAATGTAAAATTAAATCCTTTACGGTCATTACAAGAATAAAAAGACTTTATTTAGTGCCTGAGTGTTAAATACCAGAATAAAACACAGACACAGTATGATCACACACAAACACCAGCAGGATCTAAATACGATTTATTCCACCACAATTTACTCAGGTTTGAATGTCGTCTCAGGCTCCTGTGTGGTTTACAAACCTAAATTTGTGATAACCATAATTAGACGAATGCTTCATCATTACTTTCTACATGATCTGCCTGTGTAGGAAGACAGGGGTCTCATCTCATCATATTTCAAGATCCAAACTGATGTCTGAGAAAAAGAAACAAAAATTCCGAAAGCCTACTTTAATGCGGATGGTCCTGATGCAATTATTCTTTAATTTGTGGTTAATAAAACTTCATCTTCAGCCCTTTGGAAAAATAAACGTGACCATACCAAGAATGTTATGGTCAGATCCACACCCTTTTTCAAAGGCCAAGTCATGGCACTAATGGATCGATCAAAAAAAAAAAAACAAGAAGGAAATTTGATAACTTCTTCCATAAAACGTGTGGTTAGGTAATTGCCAGCACTTGTGTTGAAAGTCAAGCTTAAGCAACACTTACCTCCCATAAATACACAACAACAAATGTGATCTGATTGTCATTTTAAACCAGATGTAATTTATTTAGCAACGTTTGAACTTACGAAACAAATGATAAAGAGGAAAATCCACACAACTGTTATCTCTGATGGACCCCAGCAACAGACTCCAACAG
Organism: Selene dorsalis; assembly: GCA_900303245.1. Lineage (NCBI taxonomy): Eukaryota > Metazoa > Chordata > Actinopteri > Carangiformes > Carangidae > Selene > Selene dorsalis. The sequence continues at coordinate 59,737 of OMNW01018317.1, forward strand.
CATGATCTTCATTACTCATAATCTGTGGGGATCAGGTGGTGCTGAGGAGGGTGGAGGCTGATCGTTGGCATCAGTGGTGTTGAGTGTCAGGCAGCACTCACAGGTGCAGGTAACTGGGTTAATTAAAGTCATACTGATTAATAAGTGGCTTCAGTGTGTGTGTGTGTGTGTGTGTGAAGGGGGGTGGGGGAGTGAATTTAGAGTTGGAATCTAAATGCTGCATGATTTTGCTTGAGTGAAAAACTCATGTAAGGCATAGTTGTTTATTACAATATCACTACTATCACTATTACATTGGAAATGGTGTTAAACACATAAAAGATGTTTTTACAGCAGAGCGATGGCTTATCATATATGGTTAACGCAAATACAGACTTTTCTTTCCATATCGAGTTTTATTTCGCAGCCTATTTGCCTGATAATGGAGAAGGACGTAGCCGTTTGTACTGATTGATGAGGCACCAGTGGCTATGGCGCTGAAAATGTTCTTGTAGCACTCTGAAAACCCCAAAATGATGAAAATGCCATGCAACCTTTACTAAGAAGTGGCTCCACTTGTCTCGGATACGGCGCAGATGAAGTGGCTGCTCTTCCTCCTGTTGATGGATGATGTTCCAACTACCTCAGGCACAGGACACATTATTTAAATGATATGTATTTTTGTGTTTAAAGGAGCTTGTCGTTAAATTCTAGTGATACTGGGGAGTCAGGGCAAAGATGAATGCATGCCGAAGAGGTAATGTGTATGTATGACCCTTTAGGTTTTGTTCCATTATGCGTTTAACTTGTCTGTTTTAACTCAGCCACTGCATCATCATGATTAATAAAGTGTGCACCCTGCGCACAATTTAACTGGATAGAAAGTGTTTGACCAGTATTGAAATCATAACTGACAACCTGGCCTACATCATATACGTGGGCTATATTGATAAATGGGGCTGTGTGTAAAGTGACTGAGAGGTTTGAAATCGGAAAGCTTTATTTACAAGTAATTTGTCTCCATGTATTCTTGTGTTTTTGTGAGTGTGTCTGAGGATGTGTTGAGATATTTTGGAGTCACAGTTGAGAATGTATTGACTTTGCTAAAACATCTTGAGTTTTCGAAAATCTCCTAAGATATTTTATGTTTACACACCTGCAGCCTGTTATGTACGTGTATCTTTTGAGGATTCCTGTGATGTTTGCCTGTGTGTGTGTGTGTGTGTGTGTGTGTGTGTGTACGCACACACTGGCACGTGTGCATGTTTGTTTGAGGATGTGTGTTTATCCAGTGTTGTGTTTCTCATTCCCTGCAGAAGGAATAGGCTTCACAAATGTCAAGTAGCCTCAAATGGCACATTAATCCCTGTGCTTCACTGGTGGTGGTCTGCAGAGATATTTAGCATGTTATGTGACAGGACAGCCTGATGTGCTTGTACACACACATGCATACGCACACGCACAGGCACACGCACACAGAGCAAGCTCAGACGAGGACTTATATTCAGAGAAGGACTCATTCTCTCTCTTTCTCTCTTTTATCGAGCTCCCTCATTCTCTATAAAGCCATGAGCAGTTTTATTTATTGTTAAAGCATCTGGGGAGTCAGAATTATATAAATTGTACTTTTCTGATGTCTAAACTTCAGCCAACCCTGAAGGACATCCTCTCATTTCAGTCCAACCCTGTAGCTTTTCTCTTGATTGAAATGTGCCACTGGTTGACAAAACAAGATTGTGTCTTTAATTCATTCTCAAACTATTTAGCATAATTTTTCAGAGCACCTACCACCCTGCTTTGAGAGAGAGCTCTAGTCATATCACTGTTTTTCATTTCAGTCCACATCTTAAGCGAGAATAAGCACTGGCATAATACGGCACAAGAGCAAAGCCCCATTTATTCATTTATGTGCACAGAGCAGACAAAGCAGATAAGTGATGAAGCTCCACACACAGCATCAGAACAAGAAATAGTAAACAAGAAAAAATCTCCTGAAAATATTGCAGTGAGATATGCATTGACTTTGATTTGTTTTATTGTGTGGAGGACCAAATTTATGACTGAGTGTACACAAGATGTTAATCCCCCTCCACTGACAGCAGTGGCATTTTCTCTGCACATTTTAAATCAGTTTCGTAGTCAGCAACACAGGCTTTGTTGACTGTGATATTTCTGCAGCATCATTTCAGTTATAGCAGCAAAAATGCGTTGTTTATGTGTCCTCTGAGTCTTTATTGCCCAGAGCAACATAAAAACTTAAGTGTGATTGACTGACTAACCGGCTATTCATAGCTTACTCAGTTTATTCAGACATTCAGAACAAACAAACACATTTGGTAACTTCTTTCATTAAATGTGTTGTTGAGGAGCTGCAGCCTTGTGTTGAAAATCAAGTTTCAGTAACACTTAATGGACATGAACTGAGTCTCATTTTAAACCAAATGTATATGAAGTATATTAACTGCAAAATCCTACCTCTTCATTTGACTTAATTGACAATAAAGACAGTATATCCATGATATGATAGACTGGAAAAAAGTCATAATGTCTATAAATTAAAATTAGAAGTGAAACACAACATATGTTGACTGTAAGGTGAACTTAAACCCACACGCTTATCTTGTAAGGCTGAGCTGCTGCATTAAAAGCACAGAGATAGTGACCACAGTGCACCAACCCTTCATGCTCTCTAATTATTCTGTAAAATGATTTTAAGTCCTTTTTCCCCTCTTTGGGGGCTCAGTGGAAACAGTTCATTGACCTATTTTGCATTTACTTGAACATTTCTTCAAACTTTATTCACCTGGGGAAATTCTGCCAGCATCGGCCTAATTTACATTCCTAAACGTACACTTTGTATATTCACAGCAGGAGAGCTGCTGTTGACCACTGAGCTGCTGCACCGAACTATTCTTCTTCTTTTTTAGCTCACTGTCTGTTACACAGGAACTTCAACATGAACAGTCTTTATAGTGCAGGTGAATGCTGACTACTGAAGATGTTTAAAATTCAGAGCTTGGTTGTCTAGCTGCTCTCAGAGTGAAACTGTCTTGATCAGGATGATATGATCCAACAGTACACAGTCAGTCCTCTGAGATTTTTAAAACTGATCATACCTGCACAAGTACACTATGATAATACAAGCGTACAATGCCCATAATGAATATGTGATATACTCTTATCCATACATCTTGAATGTTTCTAGCTGCATTGTTTAAATATTGCACCATTTTTGCAAACTTCTTCACGCTTATTTATATTTGCTTTTTTTTGTCTGCCTTTGGATGCTCAGCTTTAGATATAGAATTAAAGTTTATTATTCAATAATTTTATTACTGTAATTTACTAGTGGAAAATTTGGAGAATTTCTTTCCACCTGATCTGTTTCACATATTTCTAGAACAAGAAAACAGGGGCACAAAGAGAAGGAGAAACTCCAATAGGAATCCAACATAGGTTTGGCAGCATTGTCATCTCTTGAGCCGCACTGCTCAAAAAATATATATCATGCAAAAAAATATATCATGCAAGCAAGCCGTGGAAGGAAGCCCAAACAATCAGGCAGTTTTTTCTTTCTTTCTTTCTTTCTTTCTTTCTTTCTTTCTTTCTTTCTTTCTTTCTTTCTTTCTTTCTTTCTTTCTTTCTTTCTTTCTTTCTTTCTTTCTTTCTTAATTTAGTGCAGCAGCTATTACTCTGGAAAAGTTGATGTCTTTCATTACTACTTTTACTCTTATGTTTATGACAGATTGCGTCTATTTTCTTTTGAAAGATTTTATTAGTTAAATTGCTTCGGGGGCAGTTGTGGTTAATTGTTTTTGTTTCTTCTAGCCATATCTAATATGCATAAAGGTATAAGATACCAAAAGAAAATAGATGCCTACACTCTAACAGGAGCATTGTTATATTCCAAACAGTGTAAGTAACATGAATTATGATTCTCCTTGGCCCACGTTCAGTGGGAAAGATTGATATTATTTTGTTCCACATTTTCCAGTGATTTACCTGCAATTTGTTTGTTTAAGTACAGTCTGCTTGACATCAACTGAACCCACAGAATGAAATAAAGATGGTGAAATCCTTGCAAGCAGTCACCCTCAGCTGAAAGAGATGTATGTTGCCTGTGTGTCCGAACACTGGTGTCAGCCTGTTACTGCTATTTCCCCTCACCGCACCTCCAGGCACTCTGAATGAAAGCACCCACTTATAGTCACTTAGTGTGATTACATTTTACAGTATATTTTCTTACTCTTACATTGAAGGCCTAGGGGTAAATAATTTTTTTGCAAAAAAAATTTTCCCTCTGAAGTGAATAAGTAATTATGTCAGGGTGGTTTTCGTTGTGTGGTGGCAGAGGGGAGAAGATTTTTTAATGCCAGAGAGAGAGAGAGAGAGAGGGAGAGAGAGAGAGAGAGGAGAGAGACACTGTCATGCTCCTAGACAGAATGAGGAGTAGAGAAAGACAAGTTATGTCTGAGTGAGAGAGAGAGGGAGAGAGAGGAGAGAGTGATACATATAAATGAACTGCAAACTCAAGAGTATGAGCATCTGGTATATCTACATTCAGCTAAAGTACACTGCTGATTCAGCTGGGATGATCAAACACTCTTGTCTTGCCTTGCATACACAGTTTCTCTGTCTTTATCTCTTATGTCTTTTCATCTCTAGCTCTCTCTCCCCTCACCCATATCTCTCTCTCCCCCTCTGCTTTCTTCTTATCCTCACTATCCCAGTTTTTTTTAAATAGATGCAAAGCTTAGTATGTGACATAAGAAGGAATTCTCTAGAATTTACATTTCTGTGCTGCTGAGAAGGGGTTCTTTGCAATAACCTAAAAAAAGCCTGATGCACATATTTTAAGTACATCCATTGTCTAATTAGCAGTCTAGTAATTGTTTTGTACATAATGGAAGAGAGAGTGCTTTTTGTTCTTCAACATTTGACTTTCATTTGATCTCCCATTCTTTTCCATCCTTAAAACAAAGCATTTATTGTTTCTTCTATCGGCTGGTGATACATTTGATGTCTTTGTAGCCAAATACCATGGTAAACTCAGTCTAAGACTTTGGTCCAGACAGAAATATAGCAACAACTGCTGGGATGAGTTGCCATGGAGATATTCAATCTCTCCAAAGGATGAATTCAAACAACTTTACAAATATTCTGACTTTCCTCTTGTGCCACCAGCAGCTTGTTGATATAGAGTGAAATGTTTCACTAGAATTTGATTGGATTAGTGTTTGAAATTTGTTATTCATGGTTAATTAACAATGAATTTCAGAGTCAAGTGTAAATTCTGAATCATTTTGCTGATTTGAACCATGTTGTTCAGTTCTATTTAAAGATCCTTAGTCACCGACTAGGCTGTTTGTCCACTTCTGTCTGTGCCGAGCCTTTCTCTGATCACGTCTTTGTTCAAATGTGCATACAACAGTTAGTGAATGCAGAGCTGTTCATATTATCCCACATTCATTGCTCAGTTAAGTAGTTTGTTCAGTTGCTGGTTCAAACGGTTATGTTCATCTCTCTGAAACTTGTCCTCAAGTGTAAACACTATAGGTTTAATACAAAAGCAGCCACTTATTCGTTTTAATTTATATTGTGTATATATTAGTGCTGTCAAGCAATTAAAATTTTTAATTGCGATAATCTCAGTTATCAGATAATCAGTTAATCTCGATTAATCGTTTTTTTGTTTTTTTGCTTTTTTACTTGAAATAACAGAAACTCAGTGTATTGTGTTGTAGCAGTATGAATAGAAAATATAAGCAACATCCAGTGACAGTGGTATTCAAAAATCTGCACCAGTGAAGATGGCAGAGAGAGAGCAGCGCCGTTTGGTTGACAAGAACAAGATCTCTAGAGTAGGAACACGAGGAGCTGAAACATATGCAGGGTTTTCTGTAACATTATAAGACCAGTACTGATGCAATATGATGTGATATGAATGAGACCGAGCTCAGTCCTGGTGGGTCTGGCCCAGTGTTATAGCTGCTGTTATGTGGCATCGCATAAGGCGGCCTAGGAACAGTGGTAGCAGGATAATTGATGTTTCAGCCCAGTGGGATAAAATTATTATCGGCGTTAATGAAATAATGTGTCAACACAATAAAAATGTGTTAACTTTGACAGCCCTAGTATATATACATGTATTATACACAGCTGCACAGCACATCCAGCCTGGCATTAACCTCTGTCTCAGGTAATGTTACCACAAATAGCTCTAAGTGCAGTAAATGTGGCCAAGATGCATTGAGGAAGCTTTTGAGATGTAGCTGTGCAGAACAGCTGCATGCCTGCTAAATACCAGGGTTAGGCAAACTTCTAATAAATCTCAGTTGTTGTTTGACTTCAGTACTAATTAGGGAATTGTAGCATGATGATGCTAATATAATATGTGAACGTAAACAGCCCATACAGTCTTTGGGCCCTGTGTTACACATGGTGTCTTTGCTAGTTTTAGGGTTAAGGTTAAATGTGCTTAGATTTTGGGATAAATCGGGTGATACATTGCAGTACCACTCTGCAGAGGAGCTTGTTTTTTTTGTTTTTTTTACTTCCAGCTAAATGTTCTCCATTCATCACCAAGCTTTGTCCACCACAGTTTCATGACGTACTGAAGATTTATTCACACTTCTCTTCTTATTACATGAAATATTTCTAACGTGATTTGTGCTGTCACTCCTGTGTGGAGCTCTGAGCACCACACTGATTCACTCAGCCCTTTTTCACCTCTCAGAGTTCACAGAGCTGCTGCCTGTGTCTGGACTGTCTGGCCTCACCAGTTGGCCACAATATGTAATCAAGTGACTGCAAATAGGACCTTACTCTGTGTGAAACACTGCACCATTACAATAGCAATACGTCAGGTCAAAGCCTGACTGTCTTTTAAAGGGAATGGTAGTCCACCATAATTGGCTTAATGGATATTACTCTTAAAACACTGCCATGAATATAAAGTACACTTGTTGTAAACCACACATGTGCCACAACAGTTTCCTCCACCATTAAAATAGTAAAACAGACTCGGACATGCTCTAAATGTGCAGATCATTAAAAATAAAACCCTGAGGCATATTCTAACTTTCGCCCCACTATGTCTCTGTTTTCCAAACTCTTCCTCTTTTTCTTTTATCTAACTTTTGCTTATCACAAAATGTTTCTATAGGGTCATCTTTTCATCTCTACCCAGTCATTCTGTTCTTTCTTCCACCCTATGTTCACCTGTGCTTCCTCACCTTTTGTCCCCTTATGCTTTATCCTCCCTTTCCCTCCCATTGTTCCACTCCATCCCCAGTGCCTTTCATCCTCCGTCCCTCCATCCCTCTGTGCTCTGCTACCTCCCTCTTTCCTCTGTCCTCTAATCATCTCTCGTTTTTTTAATTTCCCCGGCAGACAGCTTCTGCACTGGTCCATTTAGTCACAGGCTTTTAATTAGGAGAAAGCAGATTAGAAAAGCCACTCTCTACCCTGCTTATGGTGTAAATGCACACAAGAGCCACAAAAGAGCCACACCATGTGCACATATGCACACACAACCGCCTATGCGCATGCAGAAGCACTTAAGGGCAATGTTATTTATCCCAAAAAGTCATTTCCTGGTCTCATGTTTGTTTTGTTTTATGTGTACAAACACATATATGAACATATGCTGGCGCCTAACTCGAGTAAATAATTGCATTAGATTGTATTGTTTTTAAATATTTTTTTGCACACACATGTTGTCAAACAGTGGCTCAGGGGACTCGCTATATAATTAATATTTAAACTTCCTTTACTTTCTTGTTGGTGTTGTGCTGTTGATGTTATTGTTGTAGTTAGTTGTTGTGTGTGTGTGTGTATGTGTGTGTGTGTGTATCTATGTATGTGGTGGTGCATATCAGAAACCATATCAATGTGGTTGCACTTCAGTTTTTAGGTGTAGATATATCTTAATTTTGTAGGTATATAATATAATATGAATAATTTAGCAAACAGATATTTTCATCATGTTGAAGTGAGGATTTGATTCTGACCCCCACCCTCCACCCCCTATCAGAGCTCTCCCTACTGCTGTTGAGTCATTCAGGGGCTTTAAAGGATTTCTAACAAAGTCTAAATGATCTAGTTTAAGCAGTGTGATGACTTATTCAGTAGCAATATGGCAGATTGACAAGCAGAATAACAACAACAGTTATTCCTGTTGCAGTGTCATTCTCAAGTGAAGGCTTAAAGTAATCCTACTTGATCAGGTAAAAAGCCAGGAGCGAAAAAAAAAAATGTGACTCATACAAAATGGTCTTTAATTGGTGTGTGGGAGGAACAAGACCATTCGCAGCTCTCATAGCCTCCACATTCAAATTAAATTGATATTTAATCCACAGATGAGGTGTGAATACAATGTGCCATGTACTATAAATGTGCAGCTTGTGATATTCAGAATTCAGATTTTCAATTTGAGCTGAGTGAAAGGAGATACAATACCTTTTTTTCCAGACCTTCAGCAGCTCAACATGCTAAAAGAGCGCAGGAAGAAAAATACATTATTTGATGTACACTTCCAATCAAGCCGATATGATCGAATCCACATTTCCATTGTGCAGTTAGCAAAACTCTAAATACATTTATTCCAACTTACTCTAAAGGAGATTATCACAGTTGTCAAGAAAGTTCAATCAAATCTAGCTCTGCATTTCTGCTGCAGCTACTGCAGATTAGTGATAAAACTTTATTTAGATTAGATGAAATACGTGTTATTTTTTCCAAGCACCTGACAGAATATAAACATGGTTCTCCAGGGAGTAAATGTTTGTGTGTGACTGTGTGTGTGTGAGCTTTTTAACATCCTGAGTTGGTCATCAGACACTTGTTATCTCCCAGTTTTCCAGCAGAGTGCATGTTTCTTAGTGTTTGCACAGGCCAAATTAGAATGCCTAAAGCATATTAAGTGCTTTCTCTGTGTATATGTATTCAGTGCACACAGACACACATTATATTCCCACACATTATTTCTGTGTGTTCTTCGTTCTAATGGTGGTGTGAATAAACATGAATTTGTCCTTTCCTGTTTCCTGCCCAGCAGGCAGCTTCTGAGGTACGCAACGTCAACAGCTGTTCTTTCTGCTGCAGCACAGCAAAGCCAGACTTGATGGTGACATGGACATTATGGGGATATTTTTTAGTTTTCTGTTTGAGTATTACCATTTCCTGACTTTCCAGTTTGTCTTTCAAACTTCTTTTTAAGGAAAAAAAAGGATACGTCAAGCTATAAACGTGTGAACATCCTCCGTTTGAGTAGTTTTCAGTCTTTAACCCCCTCTCTTTATCCTCGCTGACCTCTCGCCTCCAACACTTTTACTCATTTTACTTCAGCTGCACTTTGCACCTTTCTAATTTCAATGCGTTTCTTCCCTAACCTTTGCCTCAGCTCCATGAAAACACTCACCCACACACACCAACTCCAAATGCTGCATCAGTGCTGCTGTTATTATTACAGAGACTGTGATTCACATTGAGTGAGTGGTTGGCATTTTAACAATACACAAGAAACATCAGTTTGTAGTTCCCTCATTAAATGATAACCCAGTGACGCCAATGGTGAAAACTGACTGCTCTTTTAAAGGGCTTTTTCACTCCTAATCACTATTCAAAACACTTTGCGCCTACCTTTAGCAGTAACCCTCCGATTAGCCTGCTCTGCCTCCTGAGCCACAGTCGCCCAGTAGCATCTCAGTTTGTTTCTTTCTTTTTTTTTTACTATACAATGTAATTACATAATAATTCATTTTCTTCCACCTGTTCTCTTCTGTTTATGATTGTTGACTGGACATAATAACCATCTGTCTCTGCAGCTTCACATTAACTTCACCTTTCTCCTCGACATATTCACCTTCTTCTCTCCATTGATTTGCAGTTGATTAAGTTGTGATAAGTTACTGATGCATTTACTTCAGTCAGAGATAACCAACGATATGCGGCCCGTACGTGTCTGTGCTCTGTGAGAGCTCGTGTTTACACTGGTGTCGGTGCACATGTATGCACATCTGTGTGCACTTGTGAGTTGTTTGTATGCTGGGGTGTCTGCACCCTGATTCGCCCTCAGAAGCCAACAAAAGAACAGCTCTTACTAGAGCAGGGATGGATCAACCCTGTTACACACAAACTAACACACACACACATGCGCACACAGACCTAGATATTAATTCCAGCTGCACTGGTTCTGTTCAAACTCAAGTAATTCTCTTCAGGGCTGTTCTTTCCTTGCATCTTGGTAACAGCCTTGAAGCCTGGCACAGCATATCACTGAGGAGCAGGCCACTCTGTGTATTTGTGTACGTGTGTATTTTTGTACTTATTCAAATTCTGTGTCCCTTTGATGAGCACAGTTAGGTAGTGTGGTTATATAATTCTGCTGTTAAAATAAACTGCAAAGAATTTAGTCAAGTCTGTTTCCAGCTACAAACTTAAAATTTTAGACAGAAGTGACTCTGTTCCTGTAAATGTCACCACTCTATCTCCTGTCTCAGTGTGCGCTCTAGTTTGCATATCAATACACAATAACAAACTGGCATACAGCTGTTTTATAAACTCATTTCTCTCCTTCTTAGAAGTGGTGGCCAAATAGCATTGTGCAAGTCAAGTTTACCTAAGTGAAACACATTACATTTCTTATTTGTTAGTGGAATCTAACAATGCAGATCATTTTGTTTTTCAAAGTTCTGAGAAATCAGTTTCATTGATTTCTGTCCCCCCAAACAGTCGAGGATGATGAATTATTGCTGGTGGTTTTCACTAAATGTGAATACAGAGAAAGAAACTCAAAATGTGCTATTTGTTATATCTGTGTCTATTTCTTGAATACTGAGTAGTTCTGTAGCTCAGCGGGGGTAACAGGGACACTAGGCAAAGACCAGTGAGAGCACAGCCAGTGGCACAGAGAGGTTTCAGTTTGACTGGCATGGAGAAGCTGTCAAGAATCTGTTGTACAGCCTTTAAATGACATCTGTCTTAAATCCTTCCATGACCTCGCCACTACACTGAGAGGAGCAGAAGTGGCTTCATCAAACTATACGCACGCAAAAAGTTGGGCACCGCTGCACCATCTCCTGATGAAAAGCTGAGAATAATTTGGTCATTGCTTTATGTGATGATTTCAATATTGTTTTCATCCTTTTGACGTAAAGAACGACCATCATCATTTTCGCCCAGTTGCAAGTGGTCTTTGTGATTCATTGTGTTACCTATTTTGTGTGTGTTCATTGTTGGCGTGTGTGTGAAGTTAAGTGTGAGAAAAGCAGATTTTACGGCAGCAGCAGAGGAAGATGAGTCGCAGAAGGTCATTTACCTACAGTTGACTTCATCTGTATCTCTGTATTAGCCATGACATTGCCTTTATCAACCATTTACCTTCAGCCTCAGGATTCTGTCTCTTTTTACCAAACTCACACACGCACACACACAAATATTTAAATTTTACACTTTAAAGTTGTCAACAGAGCGATCTCTTATGCATTTTTAAACAAAGTTTGTAAAGATGCAGTTCATTAATATTCAAATATAAATGTCACCAATGATGCCAAATGTACAAATGTACACAAACACACGCACACACACACACACTGCTACCTCCTGGCAAATAGTGCAGAGGGTCTGGTTATAAGAAAGAATAAAAATGTGAAGTTTTCTTACGTGCCGTCCTGTCTGTGAATGTGAACCTTGTTACGTCACATTCCTCAGCAAGGTCAGTGTTACCTTTGGAACAAGACAACAGTTGAGGGTTATCGACACTGCAGACGTTAGTCATCACGCATTCTTATGCAGTTACACAATTGTAAAGACCTGTGGAGGAATGAGCTGAACCTGTGAGTCAAGTCTTTGCCGAATCTTGTCTTGGAGTGGAAGTTGTGTGTCATTTTTGTTGTGCACGTCTTCTCTTGTGTGTGTGCAGGCTTTGCTTTTTGCTGTGACTGTCTCTATAGGCCTTTGTCTTGCACTCGTGTGAACACATCCACCTCTATTGGACCAATGTGCACCATTTGTCATTATGGGACACCATCAAACCCTTACACAAACACACACACACTGATATGCAGGTGTGGCTTTGCTCTGGCTCCTCACCACCTAAGCTGAATTGCTTGTGGTGCAGCTCGCTGCTGCTGCTGCTGCTGCTGCTGCTGCTGCTCCTGTTGTTGCTGTGGCTAATGCTAATTGGCTGGTGCATTAGAAGTAACTGAGCCTGTGCTCATTATTCAAGCCCAATAAGCCACATAAAGCTGTAGTGAACTTGATTGCTTACAAAGCTCCCTCTGTGTGCAAGAGAATGATTAGTTCACATTATTCTGATGAACATGTACAATATACACTGCTCACAAAAATTAAAGGAGCACTTTAAAGAAACACATTAGATACATCAGATCTCAATATGAAGTTGGATATCTATACAAATAACGACAGGGCAGTGTCTTAGGAACAAAAGGATGCCAAATCTTTTAATGGA
>OMNW01018318.1:0-25531 GCA_900303245.1 Selene dorsalis
TATACGCTCCCCGAGCTGAACTTCCAGTGCTGTTCAGCAAATCTCAGACTCTTTCCTCTAATCCTCCACCTCTACTTTCTCAAAACATGATCCCCAGTCTTCCTATTTCTCATCCTCTGCTCGTTCCTCTTATCTGCCTCACCTCGCTACTCCTTGCTCACATAACTGTTGTTGTGAATGACTATGCACTTGGTCCTAGCAATCACTTGAAAGGTCAGTGCATTATTCTTTAGACAGAAACGCATGCACAGATCTTGGTCCTGAGAGCTGTTGTTATCGGGTACAGCTGCAACTGATGATTATATTTATAGCTGATTCATCTGCCTTGTACATTTTGGATTCATTTATTAAATGTTTAGTCGGTAAAATGTTACAAAAAATATTGCCATGAGATGTTTTATGTTTTCACTTCCCAAGGGTATTTAGTTGAGGATAAAGGAGGCCTGAGGGTTTAAGAGTGTTTTGTTGATCAGCTAAAGGCACCTTTAAACTGACAATCAATGTGCAAGGTGGGAATAATGAAATCATGGTCACGATCTATGTCAGTCTCTGCACTGTTAGTTCGAGTCTTGTCAGGCGGTGCGAGGGAAGTGTGGTGAATTTATAGCACTACAATGTAAATAGAAAATATGAGAGCAGAGCATGTTATCAGTTCTCATCATCCATCTGTGGAGCTCTTGTGCTTTGGAAATACAGCTCTGCAAGTTTTTCATCTTTGCCAGAGTCACACAAATCACACAAATTGGTTGTGCATATTTTCCCCTTCCAAACTAAAAGTTTTTGAAATGTCACACTGGTCAGTTTATCCTGCATAATTTCCTCAATTATATTCAAATTTATTGTTGCTGTTTTTAACATTCTTCAGATTAAATCGCATTTCTCTCTCAGTTGTCAAAGCTGTGAGGTGCTTGTTTGGATTCCAAGTTTGCTTCACATATTCCTTGATCTGGCATTTTACTATTAAATTCGAACTTCTCAAACTTTATCTTGGCAAAATCCTTGTATGAATGTTAAATGTTGCTGAATAAACATAATATTTGAGACCACTGCCTCCTTTTGTTTAATGAAGAAACAGTTTTGATTAAAAAAATGTTGTTCGCTCTCCCATACACACACACACACACACACACACACACACACACACAGGCTCATAATGATGCTGACATTTAACACAATACAGCAACGTTATTTCAGCAGCAGTGCACAAGGTCAACTCATTAGAGGGCATAATTGATGTAGGGTGCATATTCCAACCTGCCACTGAAAGAGTTCTGGGTCAGCCGATATGGACAGCAATTTAACAACAATAAGGACTGGACACAAATGAGGGACCTCGGGTGTCATTTGGTGTCGGCCTGGATACTTTACTCTGGGGCAAACAATCTGGTTTGTTTTGACGTTTCGGTGAGAGAAACATTTATCTCTCCGTCACTCCAGGCCATAGGTGTAGGACCATGAACAGCACAGGGTAGTAGTGAGAAGGCTGAGAATCCAAGCAAAGCAGCATCCATCATTAGAAATTAGTATTAATAACATGTTGCTACAGTAGCACAGCAGAATGTAAGCCAGAGAGTGCCCAGTAATTTCATCAAATACAATGAAACACTGAAGCATTTTTTGTTTCTGTGAACCCAGACTCTCTCTAATCTCCTCTCACTTATTTATTCCAGAAAGAGCAATTCGAAAATAAAACACCTCCTGAGGAAATGATGAATAGTCACACCCCTCACAAAACCCAAATTATCATATAGGAAACATAAGAGAATAGCAAACGTGAAGACTGACAAGGTCTCAGGGGTCCAGCTCAGCAGCATCTGTATTCATCACATGTACTAGTCCCTGACCTAATGTGCTCCTCCTCCCCTCCTCTCTCATTCATCTCGCCTCTTTACCCAGCCTCCCACTCCTTCCCACACTCATCTGCTCATTCTCTGCTAACTCAGCCCATCGTCTCTTTACCTTCGTCCCAACCAGTCCGAGAATTTTTCAACCTGCCGCCCACTCACTTCCTCACTTTTCTCTCCCGCTCTCTCATTATGTCCCTCTCTCTGTGCCAGCTATTCAAGCTGTTGTCGTTTCAGCAGATCCGAGTACATTCTTTGTGTCCTAAATCACACATCTTTTTATGTAAGAACTTCAGCTCCTGCATCTATTCATCCACCGCTGCTGACAAATATCTGACATCAAGATGTAATACATACATACCTCTTTGCACGAGCATGGTGACCTCGCTGCCTCTGGGACATTTGCTCAGCAGGTCCACCACCTGGTTGTGGCTCATATTTTGGACGTTTCGCTTGTTGACCTCCATCAGAATGTCCCCTTCCTTCAGGCCACGACAGCGAGGATAGTCCACTATCTGCTTGACCCTCTGCCCTCCTCCCGTCAGGCTGTCGGCGATAGTGAAACCGAATCCTTTGTCTCCCTTCTCCATGTGGATGGTGATCAGCTCAGGCTGGGTGGCTATAGATGAGGCCAGTGTGACCACGTCACTGGAGTAGCCGTGCGAACCGTTAGACGCCACCTCTGCCGAGGGGCTGTGCGGCCGGGGTTCCCTCATGCCGTTAACGGGTCCAGCCTGGTTGGAAGGCGAGTCGAATGTCTCCTGTCCATTGACGATGATAGGCTCCTTGTCTAAGATCGCCACTGAGGTTACCAGACTAGTGTTGGGGTCATCGGGGTCAAAGGGCAGCGGGTAACCACGGCATAAGGCCAGGTCCACCATGGAGCCGATGGGGATGGACTGGAAGATCTTCACCACCTGAGCATGGGTGTAGCCCAGCACTATGGTGTCATTCACACTGACTATCACATCACCTGCACCAAGGAAAATTGTACCATTAGTAAATCAGTTATTTACACACTTAACAGCTATTTACAGGTGCTTTGAGTTCATCTGTCATAAATATTAAAGTTCCACTGTTGGCGTTATTTGGTATCAGCCCACAGTCATGCGATGGTGGGATATCAGAGAAAACTAAGCATATGTTGTGGGAACACTACAGTGTTGTTGGATGAAAACAGTGCCCCCTGTGGATAATGGTTATGTAGTGCACCTGTCTCCATCTTGCCATCCACAGCTGCAGGCCCGTCCAGCACCAAACTTTTAATCTGCAGAAACTCATCCGGCTCGTCACCTCCAACCACGGTGAAGCCGAAGCCGCGACGACTCTTCTTCAGCTTTGTGTTGATAAAGGTTCCTTTAAGCTCTGCTGGGTTTCTTGTGAAGAAAGGCTTCCCTCCTGCAGGGCATCGGAGGAAAACAACTATTACAACTACTATACTTTTCATCCAGCAACACAACAGCTGATTGATTAGTCTGGTTATTAGAAGTGTTTGCTGAAGAATGAACAACTCCAGCAGTTTGACTTGTGTTTAACAAAACATCTGGTCTCTGTCCTATTCCCACTTTACACCAAGAAGGCTGTAAACAAATCAACAAATCCACAGTGAGGGTTTTCCAGTATAGATATAGTAAACATAGACAGACATATATGTAAACTACATGATGTACATGATGTATCTCACAGCCCCTGTCAGGAGCACATGTTACAACAACCAATCAGTAGTTACAATGTATATACAGTGTCTATTAGGATAAACATTTACGTTTGACTCCTGCAGGGCCTGGAGGTAGAGCTGGCGGCACCTGCGGGTCCCTGTAGGTCTCCAGGTGGTTTGGAGCGTAGTTTGCCAAAGGAGCCGCTGCTGAGGAGTGCTCCTCTATCCACTCTGTACAGATGTAATAACACACACATTAATCTCCACACACACTCGTCACAAAGCTGTATTTAAATTCATACATATAGACACTTAACAGCAACACAGATACAAACACAGAGCGCAAAGCACACACAGTAAACACTCAGCCATCTGATTCATTTTGTGCAGTCAGTTCTTCATTTGCAGTCATTAATTAAATGTGAGATAATCTTGTAAGTATTGTAGCCTACATCCTGCATACTATTGATAGTGCAACATGAAAAAAAGTCAGTTTTAGTAAGTTCATATTGAAGGAGACAAATTATGCTGTTCCATATTTTAAAACATCCTTACAATGTTATAATGTCATTTGTCCATGCTCAACCTCTGCAAATTTGCACATGATCCACCAGCGAGATTTCATGTGGTTTCCAGTCCTCTGAACGCTCGGTAACAAGATCTCCAGCAGCCAAAATAAAGTGTTTCATGAAGTGGCTGCACAGAGGTTGAAATCTGGATTTTTCTTGACATCTGTACGTAACAACTATGGAGTTTTTGCTGAAAATCATGCTGAATTACGCTGTAGGTGTTCAAAACTGACACAATGGTACTGCACAAAAAGCAGTAAAATATGCATAATATGTCCCCTTTAATTGATTTGGAATAGATGGCACTCTTATAATTAATGTTTGCCTGGTTAAACAAGAAGTATCATTTTGCACAGGCTACAACTTGAAACAGGTTTTTGTAGCCTACATTGCTTTATATTCTGATCACCGGCTATACCATATGTATACTAAGTGCTCCCTGTTGCACCATACCCGTTTATACTTTGACTACTACGACTGCATTTTGTTGGTACTGAAGAAAACATTGCAAAGTGATAATGCGTAAATAATATAAATAATACCTGCAGCTTCTATAGGTATTAAGAGCCAGGTGATTTAATGCTAACGATTTCATGGGCATTTATCATGACCGTCGGCTCAGACCTGAGTTGTGACTCCAAGAGTGAGTACAATCTTTGAGACCAATTGCCTCGGTCTAGAGCTAAGGGTCTTAAAGTAACTGAATTGCCTCCATGAGCAGTGTGTTCCTTATATCTCTGACTCTGCTCCTCCTCTCTGCAGCTCTGCCAGTATCATGGTTCGAAACTCTTTGGATACCACAGTGAAAACTCTTCCTCATCCCCTCATGGTAAAGCAACTTAAATGATCAAATACAAGATGATACATAGCATTTATGATTTTAAATCACATAAATTAAAATCTAAACACCAAAGACAACACCAAGGCTTGGGCCAGCTGCAAAATTTTAAGTTTGTATGTGAGTCAAATTTAGTGCATTTTTGTTCCATCGTGTCTTGACAAAGGAGATGAAATTGAAGTCGGAGGAAAGCAGCCTGGCCCAAACCCAGGACAGCACCGGACACACCAGAAGGACGTGACACTCACAGACATGAAGAAAGAAAGAAATGGTGCCGTGCCAGGGCAGGAAACGAACCTCGAATATACCGCTCACCTTCTGGAGGCTGCGGCTGCTGCTGCTGCTCCAAGATTTTCCGACGACGCGCCTCCACCACTGGGTTCTCATACTGTGTCTTCCTGTTTATATGACTGAGACAGACAGAGGATAAACACAATTGCAGTGTATAAAAGATGTCCTCATTAACATGAAGGTTCAGTCTGATGATTGACTTACTCTACATAATACACCCCGTACACTGGGTCGTCTATTCTCTCCCATCCCGGAGGCAGCTCTGAAATACAGAAGGAGGTATTAACAATATAGAAAAACTAAATTTTCAAATGTTTTACCGCAGTCATTAGCACAGCTGAGGGAGGTTGGATTGACTTTCTTAAACATCCAAACAACAGCAAACATAACCATTATAATGCACTTACAGAAGATATAATGTGTATTATTGTATTGGATCACATTTATCAGATGGTCTTTACTTCTACCGTTTTCTTCATAGTTATTAATGAGAGATTGGCTCAGCTGTACTGCATTGTGCTATATATGGAAGCAGGACTTTCTGTCTTTATGGCACTTTCACACATTTTGCTGTTTTTTCTTCTATTAATGGAAAAGCAGGATCAAATGTCAAGAAAAACGACTAAAAACAAACCATTTACTATTGTACAACAGGGTCATCAAAGTATATTTTTCTTCCATGATATTTTCTAAATTCTAGCAGTGGTTTCATGTCTGCTGAGGAGTTGCAACACTTTTAAATACTCCTTTTTAAATGTCTGTTTTATTGCATGGCTTAAAGTACAATGTTCTGAACCCAAATTGGCTCTTGGTCGGGTACAGAGGGTTCTCGCTGGGCCAGTTGCACTCATTTACGAATCAAGTCAACATACCAGACATGCATAGCTCAGAGTGTTTACATGAACTAAATTATGGCCTGGATCACTCTCCCGCTGCCTATGTTACACTTATTTTGCTCATTAAGCCAAAAACTCAATAGCCGTGAGAGCTGAGATACAACAACAGGCTACAATAAAGCTCAGGTCAACACACGTCTGATGAGGAGATTTAAAAGCCAATGAGCTGACGTCTGTCTTTGTCTGCCTATTGTAATTATTACTACAGTATTGTGCTCACATATTGAACAACACAGCTTACCACTCTTCATGGGAAGAGCTGGACAGTTGAGGGCTATTAAACTGATACATTCCCATTAAGCTGTTGGCATCTCAGTTCTCCACCTCACTGTATTTGATTCCAGACAAAGACATTACCTCCTTGTGTTACTGTGGGCTTCACCCAAGTCCAGTAAACACTTTTATAGGAGACTGGATTTCACAATCAATAATCACAGACCGTCTGCATCTGAGCAGCCAGTGGTAATAAAGGCTTTCAGCCAGACATTCAAGGCCTGGTTGGAGAATGAGCTCTCATTCCATTACGGGGTTGTTTGTTCTACCTGCATATGGGAGGAGAATCGGCAGCTGAGCCATTTGCCAGTCTGTGAAGCAGCTCCAAGCACGTCTACCAGCCCGAGTTCACAGCACAACCTCACCATAACATATTCCAGGTGTGTTTCTGTGCATCTCAAGACATATAAGTCCTGCCAGTCACGCTATGATCAACGAATAGTAGAATGGTGTTTTTGTTATATGGAAAGGAAATTGAATTATACAAAAATCCACAAAGGCTCAGTGTTTGGGTGTTAATGTTAGATTTTAAGGCAGAGCTTCCATCAACAACAGAGCCACACATGGGATACATCACAGTGATAGATGTGAGTAATTCATGCTGAGAAGCTCCATTATAAGATGAAATTCGAGAGACATTTGGAGCTATGAACAAGAAATTTAATAAAACCACCTGTCAAAAACATTGTCACTTTTAACATTAGACAGGCATAACTTATGATAGTCAGGGTTAGGGTCAGGGTTAGCCATCCCAATCTATTTCAGAGTTTACAGTAAAGAAACACAGTGTATCGTTAAGGCCTAAGAAACAAACTTTTTTCCACAAAATGTCAATGTACAACACTGTTTTATGCAGCTGGTACAAACATCTATCATATAATAGGGTGTGAGCAGGTTGATTGCACAACACAAACATTATGACACTGCTCAACAGTGCTGTCCATGGTCATAAATTGCCTGGAGCTCTCCTTTATCCAGCGTAAATCAAAACTCTTTCTATTACAGCTCTTTGACAAAAATCAAACAGTTTGAACAAAAGGAACCATATTTGTAACAACTATAAAGCCTTAAACCTCCGATCGAAGACATTATCTATTTAAAGAATAAATATGTCATAACTGTGCCATCTAATACAACAAAGTACATCTTCTAGACAGAAAAATAAAAAGTCTTACCTAAATCACTCTCCAGGTCCTCCGTATGTATCCCTTCTTCTCCAAGGTGAAAGCAAGATGAAACAAAGAAAACAAAATGAAGAGTAGAAAAGAGATGGATGGCAGAGGAGAGATGGGTCGGAGATGGAGGAATTAAGAGCAAATAAAGAATGAAGTGACAGTCAGGAGAAAGGCAAATAGAAAAACAGAAACCCCTTAGTCTCAGAACTGATATTAACAGCATGAAACAACATCTAGACAAAAAAAAATTTAAGCAATCAAGAGAAGTGCAGTGTGCCACTTTCACTTTCACCACTTGATGGTGCAATTTTGCAGCTTTTGCTTTGAAACCCACGTTGTCAACTGTCATTCTGAAATTCTCGAACACCAATTATTTGAGAATTTAGGTAATTTTGTGACAGCAGTTGTGAAAAAAAACATAATTAACAACAATATAGTTCACCAGATCAACAAATCTCCTAATCAAAACTGTAATAAAACTGGTTACAGATAAACAACTGATAAGTTAAGTTATGTCAGAGCTCAATATACAAGAAGAGTGTCCTGTCTGAAACCTAAGGCACCACCTACTGAGTCCTGAACCACTACACAGAGGTGTGAATGTACACTTTTATTGTGTAAACGATGTGTAGCAGCTTACCATCATCTTCACACTCTTCCAGAGGCCTGGGGGCTTTGTCTCTACACCGAGGATCCAGCCAGGATGTGGTCTTTGTGTTGTGGCTGAGAGGAGACAAACAAAGCAACAAAAAATTTCAACACAGGCCGTCAAAGAAACATATAAAAGCATAGCAGAGGCAAATGAATGCATCAATAAGAATGAGAAAGTAGACCGCATCAGCAAGTTTACAGAAGACAGAGGGCGCCTGCTGCAAAGAGAAATGAGGATAACAGAGCGAAAACAGGCAGGAAACCAACAAATAAATGACCTGGCTTTTCCCACCATTGTTAAACAAGAACATACAGTAAATCAGTGATAGCAGAAAAGAACATACAAGCTCTGAAAATGCATAGCCATGTCCTGGTGGTGTGCCTTTGCCGTGCTGCAGAGAGGACAGAGAGGTGGAGGTAGTCAGGTGATCAGGATGTGATCTCCTTTAGAGATCGGGACATGCAGGGATTAACAGGAAAGCAGTGGCACCCAGGGGGTTGGGCAGGTTTGCTGGGGAGGCCTAAAAACCAAATCATGGGGGAAGACAAGCCACTGGACGAACAAAAGGGATAATAGTGCAGGTAAAACACAGAAAACAACAACTACCGATATGAGCTGTGGTGACAAATGCTTATACAGGCAGTGCTCCGAGTGGGTGTGCAGCAGACTGAACGGCTAAGTGTTGCAAGTTGTCGATACATACTCTATGAAGTAAAGCTCTCCGGTCTCAGTGTAGGCCATCTCCCAGTTTTCAGGCAGAGGTCCCAGCGGGTCTTCTGGAGAGACCTGCGGCTCTGCAAGGGTCTGCTGCCCACTGTCTGCTGTGGGGGCGACTGCATTGTTCAGACCACAGGATGGAGCATTGTCACGTGCGGGGTACGGCCGGAGGATGCCGCCACGGCTCTCGTCCTGGTCGATAGGGTTACCTGTGCACAACAAAGGAGAGGGGAAGAGACTACGCACTAAGGATCCTGGGTAACACAACGGGCACAACACGGAACAACGAGAACAACAAGAACAACAAAAGAAGAGCAAAAACACAGTTTATGTCTCGTACATGCGAGAAAAGAATAACATGAGCTGGCATGCAACTTGACCCACCACCAAACCTCCCCTTCCCCCTCCTGAATTTGACTCCCGCCCATTTCTAGTGTACTGAAAGGGCCCCAGGAATATGCTAATTCCTCCAGCAACAGTCTTTCCCAAACTCTTTTTGACCCCCACCTTCTTCTACCTCTCCACCCATAAGCCTCTTTCTTCTGAAGCTAGCAATCCCAACCCCCATCCTCACTCGCTCCCCCAGTTCTGGCCCAGTGTCCTCCACCACTTCCGTGGGCCTTTCAGGGTTGATCAAATGCTAATTCAACACTTTGGCTGCTTGGCAAGGGGACACAGAGAGGGCATAGATTCACAGCAGAACAAAAAAAAAACACACCATCTATCACACTCACAAACCAGGAAAGAGCTCAAAGGAGAGAGAAAAGTCGAGAACCAGAGATTTGGCATAAAATCTCATATTGTCACCTGTTTTCCCCTTTTTTATTTATATGATGGGATTCATTTACATGCAGGTGACAATTCTGTTAAGATGTGCTGAGAAAATGTGGCATGGAAATGCAACCATCACCTGAGGCAGAAATGTAAACACTTGGTAAATATGAGTGACAAAATAAGATGCAGGTTGTAAAGGATGTGAGAGAAAATGATGGATCTTGTGAATGTAGCCCGTAACCTACTTCTTCCCCCAATACACCCCTCCTCACAGGCAGATGGCAGTGTTCGGAGGCGCCCAGTGAGAGGAATCAGCATCACAAAGACATGATGTAACCGCCAGACACCATACAACAGTGGAGAGGATCATAAACATACACACTTTTTCTCTCTCCTTCTGTATCCTGGGCACACACATGTATACACAGACACTCCTAAACGAGCATCCACTCCTGGACAAACACACATGGAGAACACTACACACTACACACAAAGAAATGTGCAAATGGACAAACTTCAGCAAACAGCGAGAGAGGCTGGAGAGGCGCTACGACGCCCTCACCTGTAAAACTGTTGTTCATTTCCGTGGCCTGGTCGTCATCGTCGTCGTCAGCAGGCACTACTCGGGCGTTTTGCATGTCATTGTAGGACTTGGTGCGCTTTGGGGTGGACTGCCGGGAGCCTGCATCACTGAGAATCACTGTCCCAATGATGGGCTGCCTTGGCGGCTTGGGGGTCCCATAATAGTTACCTAGGCAACAAGAAAGGACATTAGCATGCTTGAGAGAGACACAGAAGGAGGGAGAAGGAGAAACAGAGACAGAGAGCGAGGAAAGGGATAGAAACAGGCAGAGTGGGGGACAGGAAGATAGCAGGCAGAGGATCTATGAAACCTCCTAATCTTACGCTGAGAGGAAAAGACATAAAGCTGGATCACAGAGTGACTACAAATCATGGAACTAAGCAGCTGGTGAGAAAGCAAAACGATTCTAGTTTGTCTTTGAGGCTGCAGAGCTGTATTGTCTAGACTCTGAAAGCACTGAGCTAATACGATGGAGCAGCTCGCAACGGACAGCTTGTTTTAGCAGCTTCTCTCTGACTGAAAGTGTTTTTATGATTTTGTCCTACCAATCACACATCCATAAAGACAGATGTGGAGATGCCCCTACACTATGTAGGTAATGTTTAGAGATTGGGGAAATACACCTTCACTTTAATTGATGAGTCTTAACGCAAAAATTCCCACTCCCATTTCCGTCCAATAAGTTTGCTGGAAACCAGCAGCTGGTTCGCTTAACTTAAAGACTGGAGTAGGTCATTTCTCATTTGTTTAATCCATTGAAAAAAAAACAAAGTGTGCAGATGTCACTTTGTAGTTTTAAGAGGGTTTTTGTGACTATTTCTTGATCTGGGGCAGCAACATCCTAAAGCCCCCACTGATTGCCTGTTAAATAATGTACAGGCAATGTTGAGTCAATATAAAACTACAGCTATCATCATAATGTAAATAATGTTATAATGTAATGTTAATAATGTAAAAAGTGCTGGTAGGCAGATTTTTATCTTTGGAAAGAGCCAGGCTAACTGCTTTCCTCTGTTTCCAGTCTCTGTGCTAAGCTAAGCAAACCTGCTGTCAGTTGTAGCACCATATTTACTGTGTACACATGCAAAGGTGTTTCCCAAGATGTCAAACTCTTCCTTAAACAGTTTAAAGCCACCACAGGCTGCTGCTGAATGTCACCTCACAGACAGGTGAACACCATAGATTCACCATTCAGACTGCACTGACACTTTAATCTTAATGTCTTTTAACTATTTCACTTAATTTTGATCTCTTCTTATTTATTATCGTTGTGTAGTCCTTGAGAGAGTCACACATCTTCACTGTGCTGCTGGTATAGTGACAAATAAAGTTAATTTATTCATTCATCTCCCTCATTTCCCGCCTACTACATTACTCTCCTTTAAATCCTGCACAACACTAAAAACATTACATATGATCAGATCTGTCTGATGTATTTATTAACTACAGATTTATAAATGAGTCATTTATCCAGGCCTCCCCTGGCTGCCTGGATGGCCACTGACTCCTGTGGACAGGTATTTGACATTGTCTGCGTGAAAGAGTGAACGGTGCCAACACACAGCAGAACCAGTGCCAAGCAGATTAATGTCGCAACATTCTCCACCAGCCCCATGCACGCACACACACACACACACACACACAAAATAAGACTTAGCCTAACATACATCCTCGCAAACAAACACACAATACACGAACCCACACCAGCCCACACATCTGTGCACATGTTTACACGCAGGTTTGTGTCAGTTTGAGACTTAGCACTGCACAACACTGTCCTCGTCAGAGTGAGAGGGGCAGATGTGGAGTGACCCACTGTCTCCTGGATGCATCTCCCCCCATCATGCACAGTCTAATCGGAATCAACTGAGTGCACAAACTTACAGCCCTGCCTGCATGTAGGAAAAAATAAATGTTGATGGCTGCTACGCTTCCTGTATCTGTGGTGAATCGGAACACCTGCGCTATCAGGAATCGCATGGAGTGTCAGTTATGATCAGTATCATCGTCCTCACCTTCATATGTTCCTATTTCCAGTAGTGTGCCACTCGCCTCAAGTTCTAGGAAGTCCTCCACAGATAGGAAGTTGTAATCCACCCCTGGGACCTCTCCGTCTCGAGGGGGGCGGGTTGTACCTAAGAGCAAGAAAAAGAAAAACAAATAAAGTTTAGATGGCTGCCGATAACTGTTCAAAAAAAACAGGCCATGTGCTTACAGTTGTCTGACGGTGATGAAATTTGATTTTTTTTTTTTTTCCTCCTGGAGCAACAACATGTTCGATATTTTCCTCTCACTACTTCCACACTGAAAGCTTGTCATTAGCGTTAAAATGCAGTCAACATCACAACATTCATTCAGCTTTTCAGGAAGGGTTTCTACAGCAGGAAATGAGAGAGTCCTGAAATCAAGAGGGTGCAATTGTAATTCAGTGCGGTGATTGGAAGTACAGTGACTGGAGAGTGGCTGCGAATATCATGTCAGGAAATTAAATGGAGGCTCTATCTCTCTGCCTCATGGGAAACTGCTGCCTGCTGAGTCAGAAGATAAAATAAAGGTCACCTTTAGCAATACACTTCTCCTGATACTGTTATCAATCCATCCACTTCTTCATGGTGAGTCTGGAATTGCATTGACATAATACTATTATAGTCGTATTACTTAAGCTGGTATCAAAGCTGCATTGTTCCTGTTACAAATGCAATGCGCTACAGCTACACTTACTGCATTCTTAAGTGTCGTTCTGTTTTAACAGTGGTACAATAAAAGCTTTTCAGTCTGAGGCAATATAAACCTTCATGTTGTGAAACCAGAGAAGACACAAGACACTGAAATGCAGTATATCTGACACAATTCTGCAAGAAATTGCACGTTAGAGGTTTGACGAGAGTGTGTATCAACATCTTGGTTTCAAGTTCTCTTTAAATGTAAAACCATCATCAACATTTTCCTCCCTGACCTAACTGCCCCCAGCCCGAGCCACCTTTGGAGTTAATGATTAGCGGTCTGCGGTGTTTTCCTTTGTAGTGAGAGCACTTTGTAAGAGGAAGCTGACACCAGACAATAGAGACAGGAGCTATTGTGTCTCTGTCTTTACAAAGAGGAGATGACAGGCCAGATGGTTGACGGAAGTTGTAACCCATCTGTGGTCAGGACAGGAGTGTTTACATGCAGATACTCACACATACATATGAATGTAATGTATTCTTACACCCCTCTTAAGCGAGGTAGACTTGCACTATAGCACAGGCAGGAGTGTGAACCATTATACACCACACACAAGGCACCTCACTGTGCCTTAGCAATGGTAAACACTGGAGAAGAAACAAGTCCCTCACAGCAAGAAGAAAAAAGCTGCCAGTGTACTGTGTCAAAACTCAAAGAGCACGCTTGAATAGCATCAGAAAACCTCCTGCTACCAACGTTTTTCTAATGTAACTCTCCAAAAATCGATAACCTGACATGTGCGCTATGACTTAGAGGTTGTCATAGGTCCAAAATGTGTGATGGAGTTTTGGAAAATCAACCAAAACCAAAGACCCGATCCGATGGAAACCTGAGCTCAGATGGACCAGACCAAAATAAACATAGGGGCAATTAGACCTGATCCAAAATACAGTCAACATGACCAGACTTTACCAGAGAGAGAGAACACGAACACTAGCAGCGGCACGATGAAAGAATGAATTTAAAGTTACAGAAATTAAATAGAAAGTAGAAATTAAGTCCTGTAACTCTTGTAAATCCTCCTTCTAACGCCCACAGAAAAAAAGATCCTGCAGCCGACTGAGCAAAAGAAACAAGACAGCTTTCTAACTTGTTCAATAAACTAAGAATCAAATTCCCCAAATAACACATAATACTGTAAATCTTGGAGGCTTCTGATTTTCCTAAAATAAATTTGGTTTCAGTTCCTTGTCAGAACAAAGCTCTGTTGATCTGTGAAGTTGTCATTCTCTTTCTTACCTGAAAACACAGTTTTCTTATGTGGTGATTGTTACATATGAGCAATCAGAGCTAATAAGACATACACTCAGTATAATTATTATACACGTAGATGTAGAACTGAGCCGTCCAACAGTAACACAAAACCCTAACTGACCTGATTAGACTGAGTCGGTTTTTTGGACCCAATCTGACTCTTGTGGACACGTGAAGGCCTGTGCTGTGAATGCCTTCCAGAAGAAACAGTCAGATAATGTTATTACAAGGGAGAATGAATGTCTGGACCCAGTTTAACGGCACTCCATCCAATAGTTAATGAAATATTTACCTGAAAATCACACACGTCAACCTCATGGTGGTGTGAGACCAGAAGTCGGGGATCATCAAAATCATTATGATTCAGCCTCTGGGCACCACAAATGACTATAAAATTACTAAACAATTCAATCATTGTTGGGAAATTTCAGTCCAGACCAAAGTGGTGGACAGACAGACAGACATATAATTGTCATCCATCAGTCCAAGCTACAAGCATGGCTAACAAATGGTAAAATAGAAATAAAAAAAAAGGGGGGGGGCATGCTCTCTGAGAGCAGATAAATGCAGAAATGCCAGTTTGTCCTCTTCAAACACTTTAACATCATCACTGTTCTATTCCTGACGGGTGAGAAAGCTCCTGTTTGACACAAGATTCACAAGTGTTTACCTGCTCCTCTCCGATATGCAGGCGCTCACTCCATCCCGCAGGGTACATCCAGCCCACAAACACCCGACAATAAGTAAGCCTTTACTGTGCACCACACAATCCTACACCTTCATCACACTGCAAAAGCAACGCTGATCCTCTTTATCGCCTCTCTCCCTGCCATTTTGAAAATGACACTCAAGATAAATTGATAAGCCACAGACTATTTAGTTGACATGACATAGTGCTCAGCCTGTGGGCAACAAAGTAAGTCCCTCACATAAAGAAGAGGAAGAAAACAAAAACACACACATTATAAATCATCTAAGTGACCATTTACAGCAGCTGTACAGGGGCAAAGTGCTGCTTTGCATTCACCTCAGCGGACTGAGATGAGATGAAAGAGAAGTTGTCTGGGAGTTTGAGTCATAGGCCTGGGTGGTCCCAGGGTGGGAGATGTATCTGAGGCACATCGTGCTCTAATGATGCTGTCTGTTGAGCAGGGGATGGAGCTGTTATTCCAGGCTATTCCCCACAGTCAAGGCCCAGTGGTAGGATGACTAATTCTAGTGTGCCTATATTACACAGTACTGAAGATTGAAAACTGCATTATTCAGCTTTGGTTACGTCATCATCACATGTCACACACCATTTCTATAAACATTTTTAACCCTAGTGAGTGGCACTGCATCGTTTTTCTGTTTTTTTTTTTTCAAACCTGACGATCTAAGCTTCTGTGTTATATAACTTGGTGCTCGGTTTGCACTCTGCTTCTCTGATTTCTTGCATAATATAAGGGCAATATTTTCAGTGCAGCAGGACATCACTTATGTTGCATGGGAGCAATCGATCATCTGTTGCCATGTTGTGATGTGTTAATGATGCCACAGCAATGGATTCCTCTTCTTGATTCATCTCTCATTTCTCATGGTAAAAAGCTGGGCAGTAAATCTACTGACAACCAGTGGTGCAGGTCACGCGAATATTCAGAGTGTAAAACAGGTTTGTCCTTATGTCAAATCCAGTAGAAGGATAGGATAGGTATGGAGAACACAGTTGAACAAAACAAGATATTTGATATCCGATTGTTATTTTTCATTATTGATTGATGTTTCATGGACCTATTATTTAAGTGAGAAATCATTTCATATCATAATATCATAAGCTTTTTGCACCACTGTCAACAATGATTCTCCAAGACTTTAAGACTATAAGATATGGTAAGGAACAGCATTACAGCAACATATTATTATTATTAACACACCATACATGCAGTATATATCCCCGTCTTCCACAAAAAATCCTCTCCAAGGAAGATGATGACTTCATAATACATGTCATGATAAAATGTGATTTTCACCAGCACAAATACATTTGATGTTGATGCACTGTTCTCAAAGAACAATGGTGTTTTCTCAGAGAGTTTCTTAGCGGACAATAGTGGCAGTGAGATCAGGGCCGTCTCCCTACAACGTGTCTATCTTCTCTGTCCAGAGAAACAATGACTGGGCCATAACTCAAGCCTGACCGCAGTTCTGATGAACTAACTTCCACTGACAGTCATCAATGGGCTCTTTCTTTCACTATGAGAAACCAGCTTGTGCATGCATGAATGGAAAAATTTAACACAGGCACATTTGGAAACATCTTCACTTTTAAAATACCACCGAAGCCAAGAGAGAGAGAGTCGTCTTTGTTCTCCAGTGGTCAAACGAGACAGTTCATCTTTCCTCTGAACTTTTCTGCACAGATATGAAAACCAACATGGAGCTTTCCTAAAAGCTTGATACAGAGAGTGGGCATAACGACACCATAATCACCATGTCTGTCACTGTCTGAAAACTTAACATTACTGGTGCCCACTCCCTGTATTTCTTGTTCTGTGACAGGATAAAACATTACGCAGTGTATAAAGTCAGGATCTTTCTTTGTGTCTCCAAATATTTAAAATCACCACTGAAAGGTCTTTTGACTGAGTGAACATTAGTGGAAAAAATTCTTTGAAATGTGGTGAAATTAAGATGTCTGTATTCTTCTGTCTGCTCCTGTTCAGCTTTCAGAAAATCAACTATGACAGGCTGGGCGTCTGCATCCACAGGCATCAAATATGCTCCAGAGGAGTCACTTTTGAAGACTGCGTTTCAAGTTTAATAATGTCAGTGGGTATGATTATTCAATAAAGGAATAATTTACTGACAGTACTTCAATCCAGCTCTAACATTAGCCTGAGTGTTCCTGTACAGTAGTGCAATAAAAGATTTAATTCTATCTTAGGTTAATTATTTGCCCTGATGAGCTCTGGGGTTGAATTATTTTTCAATTATTATTTGAAGTTGATATAGATATAGATATATCTTATCAATTCTACACTTTGTCTGTACTGTGCTGTTCAACAACAACAACACAACAATGAATAGGTGGGACAGAACAATCCTGTAGTATTATATAACAGTGACCGGTTCACACTGTTTTTATGAGAGCTTGGTTCACTGCTTCATGCAGTGGAAGCTGCACAGGTGCTGCTTCCTCAGTAAACCAAACACGCACTGACTTTTGCTTAATGTTCAATGTTTTACTATTATGAGTGTTGAAAGCTGACTGGCCACCAAACACATTTGAAGGATCTGTTATGTTATAATGAGGACAAGACTGACACCATTCCCAACTGTCTACTAAATATATGGCAAGCTTGCTAATTAACATGTTATATCTGTTTCTTTAAATGACAAACACTACAACATAACAGTGACCTCCATGACACATGTTGTCACCCACATACTGGAAAACTGAAGTCACTCAACTCCCTGTAAAACCACAACTTCTAATTTTTACACTTTCAGTTTTTGTACAGCTTTAACAAACTTGATGGGTTAATAAATGAGCTTTAGAGGTAGATGGATTTTCTTAGCCATGCTATCTGCTTCCTCTTATTTCCAGTCTTGTATAGAATAACTTATTATACTTCTAAATATATTCTAAGATAAGCTAACAGCTGCTGGCTGCAGCATCATGTTTATTGCACAGCCATTAGAGTGGTGTTGACTTATTCATCTCTCAGCAAAAAAGCAAATAAATATATTTCCAATTAAGTCCAACTAACATCTCGAAAGATCACTTTAATGTGTAATTAAATGCACAACCAGGAGATATTAACAGTTGTATCTATTTATTATGATCTAATTAGACATTAAATGTATTTCTAGGGGGCTCTGTCATCAATATTAACAACAGAGGGTAAAAGAGAGTCGACTGATTTGTTGATGTTTGTGAGGAAACAGTAAATACTCAAGAGAGAAAGGCATCCAAATAATTCACTGATTATTTCAGTACCTGTTTAAACAATATAAACATAGAGCTTCAAAACGAATGTGAACACAGGAAGGAACATTCAAAATATTATACAACTTAGATGAATGATGATGATGATGATGATGACAATGACGACAGCTTGTTCTTCTCAACACAAAACCAAACAGGAAATTCATCTGCCATGTGATAACACACATAGACCACGACTGTGTTTACAAGACTGAGTCTACGGCCGCAGTGGCAGCTCCATCAAGCTTCTCAGACACAGCATCATGTTACATCATGTCACCATGCCGACAAGCTCACCATGACACTACAACCATGCTGATGTTCAGCAGGTGTGTTACCATGTTTAACACCTTAGCCCATCATTTTAGCACTGCTAAATTTTGCTAATGAACAACACACATTAAACGCACCCAAAGTTGACGGGAGTAGCATGTAAAAAAAGCAAATTTTGAACTGATGATGATGATAGATGAAAAGCCATTGAAATTCATCCTGAGGTGGCAGAGAGTCTGAATATTTCATGTCAGCCCATCTAGAAGATGTTGAGATTTCAGCTAGGAATAAAAGTGGTGGAGCGTCTGACCGACAGATGGACACTTTCATCTCTAGAGCCACGCTAAAATATGAGGAGGTAACAGCACTTCAACTATTTAAAGTGGAAGATTATTACAGATGACCTGCAGATGAACCTACAGACACATTAAGAGTCGTGTAAACCTTCTGTCAATGTTCAAAATGCTTATCTTATAATAATAATACAACACACTGTGTGACCAAAATACAACCTGTCTCCTTAAAACAAATTAGTAAGTCATCATGTTAAATTTTCAAACATTTCTGTGCCTTTACTTTGACAGTAGAGAACTAAAACATGCAACAACATGCTGTTATATATCTGACATGGGAGATATTTTTTCTACTGTCAGAGATTTTGCTATATATCAAATGTCCCTTTAATCTCATTAGTGTTGCATGAGGCCATTGAGGGCAATGTTGTTAGTCTGTCAGCTGGAATGCATCCATGATATGGCATATGGCTTTCAAAAAGAGAGAAAAAAATACGTTATATCATTGCATTATATCCACAGCTCCTCTTTTTGTTGCCCTTTACCTTTTATTGTACAATGAATAAATGTTATTCTTCCTGTACACCCAGTTCATAAGCAGCTTGTGTCCCACCCACCAACGTTCCTGATGGGCTGTGTTTCTCCTTGTACTCTTTGTTTCTCACCATTGGACCTGAACCTCCTCTGCTTCCATCTTCATTTCACACTACAATGAAGGATAATTTCTCCATTTCTTTCTTTCTGCTTTTGGAAACATCAACATTGGTTAGAGTGGGAGGACCCACCAGTAGCCACAAAGTGTGATTTCCCTCCTACTTTGGAGAGCTTAGAAAGCAAAGACGCAACTTGCAGTCATTATTAGTTAGACTCTTTACAACAACATCATTCAGCAGCTCCAGTCTTCACCCACAGGGAGACGAAGGGAGGATGTACAGGGCTGTTATGACAGGGGGCATCTGCCAAATGGTGGAAAACAGCACAGGGGACAAAGATGGAGAGAGTGAAAAGCGGGTGAGTGCGGTACAAACGTATGACACACACTCACAACAGGAAAAACAATCACCTAATGGGCACGTGAAATCCCTGGCACAACAAACACCTCGCACTTTCTCCCTCATTCTCACCTTTTGCCATCTGACAAACAACCATCACACCACGATAGAAGCCAAATACAAACACACACACACAGCACTTCCGATTTTTGTGTGGCACACAAACTCTACACTGGTTCTCCTTACATCTCCACTTTCATCTTGTCTGGGCATCATGTTATTGAGTGAGTGGGATCTTGCTGTCTTTCTCACAAGGATGAAGTTGGAGGTGTGCATGCATGTATGTGTGTGTGTGTGTGTGTGTGCCTGTGTGAAAGAGGTATTGATCTGAACACTGCTAAAAGGATAAAGGAGTCCGGGCAAGCCTGTCCTCGCCTCTATCACATCATCAACATTGTCTCTGCGTCCATCACTGTGCTGCTGCACCAACACAAGCTCTGTCTCGACAATGCAGAACATAAAATAGTTAAACAAGTCATCAATTATCTGATTAGTAGAGAAAATTAAGTAACAGTTTTGGTAAATAATTGATTTAAAGTCCTTTAACGAGTCAAAACAGCCAATAATCAATAGAATCTGTTTAGCTTTTTTTTAATTTTCACTACTTTAAGAATGAAGAGATTATCAACAGATTATTCTAAATATATATAAAAGTAAAATATTAAAAAAATATATAAAAGTAATGATTATTTACAGCATACTGACGGGTATGCACATGCAGTAACCCTGAAGAGTAGCAAATAGAGCTAGAGTACATCATGAGCAAAACCTCAGAGTAGTGTTTGCTTACTTTTCATCCCACTGCACCAGCCTTACAATGTACATTAGCTCCAGTCAGTAGTCAATATGACATTAAACTTACAGTAAACACACACATGGTTACTGGTGCAAGCACCCACACCAACACATTCACAGACTCACAATCAGAGACACAGATAGAGGAGAGGTGGAGAGTGTAAACACATGTATAGTGTGTGGACTATAAATAGCAGGTTGTGGAAGTCAGTTTCTGTCCTCACTGGCAGTTCATAAAAAGCTCCAGAGCAGGGGACATGTGTCCCTGAAGTGGCCTGTTTGAGTGCATGCTCTGACCCACATCCTGTCCTAATACTGGGCCATTCACTCACTCTCTGAACACGCATCATAAACCGCAGGAGCATCCGAACTGTCCTAAGTCGTTAATTACAGACCTTGGAGTTTGTTATCACCTTACAGTAGGTTCACTGATGGCAATCTTCATTTGAACTGGTAATCTTCAATCTGCAATTTGGAAGAGTTATCGTTTTCAGGTTTGTCATGGTGAGCCTCTGTTGCGGAGAATACCAAAGGCTTTAGAAGAAGATTAACATCACAGGGAGAAACCAACTTGAAATGCAGTGTAGCAGCATCATCTCTCAGTGATGTGACACAGAAAGCAGCAAAACATACCGATAAGACTTTCATAGCCTTTATCTCTGAGCAGCTACCACGGGTCTGGGTTCTTCCAACTACATGATGGCAACAATGTGCCCATCACAACACAGAGATAATGACTGGATTGATGTGTAGAAACTGTTTTGTTCCAAGTTTGCTGTGAAATCACTTTCACTTGTATAAAAAACATGCACAAAGAAGAGAAACCACCTTCAAGTTCCTTCATCTCATTAAAACTGAACAGAATCTGGAGGAGTTTGCACTTTCCGAATGTTTTTGAAGACTTATGCTGCCTCACAGTGTGAATGAGCTAGCATACTCGTGGCAAAACATTTAGAGGCCATTTTATCTAGCTTCAGAGAAAAGCAGACTCCAAGGCCATCTGGCTACTGAATCTTTTACAATGCACAAGGCTCAACTTTCACTGTTTTAGCAGCCAAAAACTCATGTTTTCCTTCTTATATTGCTCCACATTATTTGACATTTTATGCTCAAAAATACTGAGCAAACATAGGCTCACTAAAACAAACATGGGCATTAAGGTCAAGGAAAAGGCATAAACGGGGTTTTACTTGGCTGAAAATGCCAAACAGTGCCTTTTATTATACACTGTAAAAAGAAAAATCCTATTTTTACACGAAATGAAGCTGCATTGCAGCCATTTCTGGTAGACTGATGCAAGCTGTGGGAGTCCAAACTGAGAGGGAAGCTGTTTTATTTGTGGACACTGACTAAATATTTCATTCGTGTAGCAGAGTGAATGTTTGCATTGTCTAAAAGTGGCCTTCGCCTTCCAGTGAGATCCACATATAACATAATGTACTGTGCATGAGCGGAAGCCCAAAGGATCTGAAATGACATTTCAGAAGTCTTCAGTTTAAATCGCCCTGTATTTATATTGTTGTTTTTAGCCATGCTAGTGCCGCCACTCACAACCTTGCCCTTTTCTCCTCACTGAGAAACTCCCAACTAGTTGTACAGACACTCACGGTTCCCACACAGTGTATCACAATAACTCTGTAACTATCTTTGACTTTCCCTCAGTGTGGTTGACACTGTGGTTTTAAATGAAACTTCTCAATAACTACAGGATATGCCGTGAAATGTGAACGCAGACACTTTTTTCACAGACACAGTCACTGTTTTCTGTGAGCGTTAACTGTAATGACTTTCCCTCAAGCACCACCTTAACCAATACTCCTGGTTTATGACCAAATGTCTTGCCTTGGCTGCACTTTGTGTTTAATTACCACCTTAGCATGCTAACACTCCAAATACATATGTTAAACATGATAAACAAAATCTTGCTAAACATCAACACGTTAGCACGGTCACGGTGGTGTGTGTGTGCGTGTGTGTTGGCATTTAGTTCACATCACTATTGGGTGATATCCATGGGTGTTAAACATGGTTGTCGACTCTCTGTCTTGTATGTTGTAAAGATTTTATCCATTCTAACAAGATTGATTACCAGCTGTAAAAAAAAAATTTAAGTCTCTAGTCTCTAGTTTATTTACTCCATCCTTGCAGTAAGCTGTTTTTTTTCACATTAAGATGTCTGAACACCTACATTTCTGGTGATATGGCAACAGGACACTCCCTCTTTGTTTACCTAATCTCCCCAGAAAAACATTAATCTTAACCTGAACTATCATTATACCAAGCCTGAACAAACTGTGTTCCTTACTATTGTTCCACCTGACACCCGACATCTGACACCGGACATAACATAGTCCCTGATAGTACTGCATTGCTACCATGTGCAATATGAAACATATTCTAAAAGTCAAAAATGAAAATATCAAATTATCTAGAATTGTTATTACAGCTCAGGTTGTGAAGAAGCTGCCAAGTGAAAATAAAGTGTTGTTTGAAGTACAGGTTTTCTCTCTTGTTTTGTTTTGGCTTTACATGCACAGCTGTTGTCACTGTATGATTCTTTCCTTGTGTTCCAGCCTGTTATTTTTTTCATATTTCAATTTTTTTTTCATATTTCTATTTTTTATTGTGCAAATCAACAGACAGACAAAGCAAAATGCTGGCTGTCACGCAAAGGTTGATGCCTCTGTCTACACCCTCTGCAGCTCCTCTCTCGGTGCCCTCTTCTGACCTCTGGTTCAGTTTGGTTCACAGACACCTGGGGCCAAGATAACCTCCTAAAACTCTTCCTAAAACCAAACCCAAATGACCTCCTGAGCTGTTTGACTGTTCAGATCTTCACCACCAGAGACACAAGTAACTCATAAACATGCTTCTAGTAATGACTCGAAAATTCTGTCACATAACAACAATCAAAAGATAAAAACACTCCCACATATGCGCACACCTTTACCACACAATGCACACATGCAAATCCAGGTGAAAAAACATCCTCCTGCCTGTTCACAATAGGCCGTGGGGCTGACAGCACCCATGGTGACATTTGATACCCTCAATCGCCTTCCTGCTGTTGATGGTCTGGGGTGCTTCCACTCATTGTCTGACACAGACATACGCACACTCGTAGACACACACAAGGACACATGCACACCGGTTCAGCCAAACATCTGCTGTTTTTAACCCCTGCTGGTTATGAGCGTGAGTGTGACGGAGGCGTGGGGTGGGGTGGGGGGGCAGAGCAAGCAACTTTCATCTGACCTGAAAGTAAGATCAACCTGAAAAAACTGCATTTTCTTTTTAAATGAATAACAACAACACTGCATCAAACTTCATATTTTTAACAAACTAACTTCCACTAGTTTGCAACTATGTCCTCCACAACCTTCAACGGCATGTAGCTACAGCATAAATTGGAGCGTGTTACCACGATAAACACACACTCGGGGTTGATGGGGACGTGTGTGTTATGAAAACAGAGGCTGAGAGATGACGTGAGAAGAAATTACGTATGTATCTCAGAGAAGACAGAGGAGAGGAGGGGCAAAGAAAGCAAACAGTCACAAAGGGAGTTAGCAGGGAAATCTCTGGGGCCTCTAAGCCAAT
Source organism: Selene dorsalis (assembly GCA_900303245.1). Taxonomy (NCBI): domain Eukaryota; kingdom Metazoa; phylum Chordata; class Actinopteri; order Carangiformes; family Carangidae; genus Selene; species Selene dorsalis. The sequence goes on from OMNW01018318.1 coordinate 24,228, forward strand.
TACCGGAGCAGCATTGATTGAGGCAGCACTTTAAGGCCTCATCTACACAAGTAGTCCCTTAATACGCTGGTCAGATGATGGGTGTGTCTCAACCACAAACCATGAGTAGATGACCATCTGCATCTATTACAACAGCAGTGAGGCCAATCTTTTAAAAGATGCTAACAAGTCTAATACAGAATATTACAAAGTATCTGGTCTGGGCAGTGGTTAAACTTATTTTAATTAAAGTGTGTGTCACTCCATCTTCATGTTTCATGGCAAGAAATCTAATCCTGCTGAGATGGACAAGTACTGAACTAGTTTCTTCAGTTCTGATCATCTGACCTGGAGACCAAGGTGAGTCTTACATCCTGAGTGCCGTGGCTATGTTCAATCAGCACTTCCATCCCCCATTAAATAAATTGCTGGCCTATAATGATTTATGAAGGGGAACAGAGAGAGAATCAATGTAACAGAGGCCATCAGATTAATGATTAAGCAAATAGCAGTCCCACTCCAGATCCTATCAGAGGCCGAGGTGCTGCTGAGAGCAGCCATGCTGTTGGAGGTTCAATTAACTACGATAGGGTTGGAGAAGCTTCAGCAAAAGAGCCTCAGTGCCTCCCCTCCCCTCCCACACTGAAACACCCATGCAAAACCATGCAAACATTCAAACAGTCAAGACTCGCTCCAGAGGAAGCTCCAAAATGATTTTCTGACAAGTAGTAGGTTATGCATGCTGGTATATTCTTCTCATTATACCAAACAGATCCTGATTAAATGCAAAATTCTGCCGTCTGCCACCGTTTCTTTAATTCCTAGGCCATGTATTCAAAGATATTACTTTGTCAGACAAACAGCTCAAGACCCCAAAATATTCAGTTTCTGTTGAAAAGAAAAAACAAATGGTACAAATGGTCTGATGAGCTGAACGAGGTAAAGTTTGGTGTTCAGTTAACTGACCATGAAAATAGTTGCTGATTCATTTTCTCTCGATTCACTATATCAATTAATTCTCTATTATCTAATAGTCTCTGCTCCATATTTGGTCATGTAGTTTTAAAGAAAATCCTTATATTTCAAAGTATAAGGCATCTAATTTTATGTTGTTGGGTTTTTTTAAAATGCAAAGCGCAGGTTCCTCGCTGTGAGTGTTTGAATAAAGGGATGATGGAGTTACCCATTAAAGAGGAGAGGGACAGAGGACAGAGGGAAAGAGAGGCCAGACACACAATACTGCTGCTGCCCAACACAACAGGCCATTCTTTCAGCTCGCGCCACAACACTCCTCACAGCTGAGTCCCAGCCGCTATTCTCCTGCT
>OMNW01018319.1:4928-25653 GCA_900303245.1 Selene dorsalis
TACAGGAGCAGTGTGCAGTGGACATAATATTCTACACACAATGCGCACAAATGTGAACCTGCCAATAACTGCTCACTACACACAGGACATTACACACACAAAAACAGAGTACCACTGAAAGTTTAGCATGTGCACCAGAGCTGTCAGAAATAACAACACACCTGAGAATAGGAGGAAAACTCCACTGCCAAGGTTATTGGCAACCGGTCTCACACACACACACACACACACACACATACACACATATATATATACTGTAGACAGGAGATAGGGATGGGCAGCCTTGAGTAAATCAATTACGAGGTGCAGAGTCAAGTTGAAGGCCACGAGGAGGGCACCATAACAATATCCCAGCAGCAGCCTGTGAATAGCTGCCACCCCTAAATCAGCTCCCTGCACCGGTAGATAGAGCGAACACCCGTGGAGCAGGAGCGGGGGTCCTGAGTGGATGAGAGGACTGAACAGATGTCCTTGTTTGTTTGGAGGAAGAAATACTATCCCATATGCCTTAATAGTGAAACCAACCTGACGTTAATATGGCCCTCTGTGCTTATCGGGAGCAGCAGCAGTGGGGCTGTTCTCCATCATTCCCTATCTCTCTCTGTCTCGTTGTCTCTCTGTCTGGGCCTCTCCTTCTCTCCCTCTCCCAGTGTCTATATTTACATCCCTTCCACAGCCATTTATGTCCGTCCGTTCCACATGAAGAGCTACAAAAACACCAGGCCTAAATATCCTCTATGGTTACAGCTGACCTTTTGAGGGACAGTTTGTCATTTAGGGAAATATACTTTAATGCTGAAAGTTAGATTAGAAGCTTGATATCATTCCCCCACCCACGCACATTATATTTATATTGCTTTCTTTTAATCAAATAAGTGTTATTGAGTAAGTTGTGAAGAATTACTAAACTGTATATGCACTACAGTGACAAAAGAAGCTCCAATTATGGGAGGCATAACTTCTATTCTGGTCAACGTGGTGCTTCTAACTAATGTTTTCACCCAGTATGGTGTTGAAGGGTCGGGATGAATTGAGACCTAGAGAGGTTGTTCCACAAAATCAGTTTCCGGCCTCACTAGTGCTGCTGTGGCTCCAGTCACACACAGGCAGAGAGAGAGAAGAGTACTTGCGTAGTTGTGCTCATTGTGACTGTGTGAAGCTGTCAGTGAGGATGTTCAGTTTGGATTTGGTATTCTTTCATTTAACTATTTTCACTCCTCTGTGCTGGCCATGGTCCTGCATCTCCCTGTCTTTGTCTTCAATACTTTCTTCCTTATTCCACTAGTTGATTTCTTTTCCTTTCTTCTCCCTCCTTCTCTCTCTGCTCCCAGGACCAACTGCAGTGTGCTGCCATGTGGAGCTATCCGTGGTGCTGAACCTTTCTCTGCCTCTGACTTTCTCCCTGCACCTTTCTTTAAATCTTTTTTTTGTCTCAGCTCATGTTGTGTTTGTTGTCCGTTGAACAATATCCTCCCCCTGTTTCCTTCCTGCCTTCCTTTCATCTCTCCGTTTGTAGCACACTTTGTTCCTTTCGTTTTGAGCACAGAACAAAGTAAGCTGCAAAGGAAAGTATTGAACTGAACTGCTGACCTTTGTGCTATTGCCAACTAAAAAATGTTCCATTAAACTGATACATTGTCATTGGTTCTTCCTTATTCCCATGTCCTCCATTAACAGCTTTGTTCAGCACAGGACTGGGCTGGGTGGTGGAGAAATAGTTGAAATATTGTTACAATTTCCACTTATGATAAAATATGTAGTGAACTTTAGGGCATGGCGCTTGCATACTAAAGCTTCAAGCCCAATTAAAGCATGATTCACTTCACCCTCATTACTTCCAGACTAAAATGTAAATGTTGAAGCTCCTTGTTTCCAGTTGACTTATGAACAGAGACAAAATGACAGATCAGTCACACGTGGCCGTCCAGCTCCACATCTCAATGCAAATCTCGGGTTTGGAAGCGGTTTATGTATTCAAGCATATTGACCTGTTTGCTAGCTCTATAGTGTAGACGTGGAGAGCGTGAGCAACACTCTGAGAGAGAGTTTTCTTTCTCTGGAAAAGGGATCAATGGGAAAGAACCGGCCAAAGCCCCATTAAACAGCCCCACTGCCCTCATGTAATTACAGCAAACATAAGGAGCTGTAAATTAAGGCTGTAATAATGGAAACATGATGGTGGAAAGTATTGTGGAGTTAAATTATCCAACAGCAATCAAGTCGTGAGAAATGGCATCATTTGTGTTCAAACTGGTGGAGATGGATTTCACAATTACATTTAACACAATAGTGAAAACCTGATTATCAAGAAAAGCATCTTTTCTTAGTCTGTGACACTGAGGTTCTTCCAAAGGCAGAATGATGCCACCACAAACTCATGAGCATCTCCTCAGGAACACTTAGGTAACCATTACACTGTTGTTACTATGAATCACTTTACAAGGCCCATATCATTACATCTCCCCCTGAAAATACACATTTTCATAATAAACAACAAACTGTAAATTGGGATGACAGAAAAGTACTTGCATTGCTGCGTGCAGCTCTCTTTCTCTCTTATACACATCTCTCTCTCTCTGTCTCTCTCTCTCTCTCCCTCCCTCCCTCTCTCCCTCTGTGTGACAGGCATCAAAAATACCACCAAGGGAGCGCGGATCAGCGGCTTTCCACGCAGCCTCCATTCGGCTCCTGTTCCGATGCGTAAATATCCCAAAGAAAATTCATCTTTTCTTCAGACAGACAGCCGCAGCACGGAGATGATAATGGATGCTGCGTTTTTTGTGTTGTGACGGTTCAAAGTAACCGATGCCCGACTGAGACTTCACGTTGCCTGCCTCAGAGGACTGTAGTCGGTCACCTTCTTCTTTGCAAGACACACCGGCACACAGGTATATGAGATTAAAATGAGGGAGAAGATGTGGACATTTTCCAGTGCCAACAGTTCAAAGCGTCTTGTTTCTACTTGGGATCAGTGGTGCTTGTGTTACGCTGCGGTGGTGTGTTTGTTGTCCCTGTCTGTCAGGACGGATGATGCTTGCCCGTCCTCCTGCATCTGTGCCAGAGACTCGGGGACGGTGACATGTCGTGACGGGGGGGAAGATGAGGTGCCGGGGGACATACCGGAGTGGACGTCCACCTTGATACTCAAGGGGAGAAACATCTCAACTTTACAGCGCGGTGCGTTCATGGCCAACGGCACAGAGTTGGAAATGACAACTCTGTCGCTGTCCTATAACGGGATACAGGTGATTGAACCTTACGCGTTCCTAGGGCTCCCCCGCCTGCATGTGCTGGATCTGAGCCACAATCAGCTGGAGTCTATCTCAGCCAGGGCTTTCCACGGATTACCTGAGCTGCGCTCTCTTTACCTGAATGACTCCATCCTGCCTCCGGCCACACTGCAGCTCTCAAATGCGCTCAGCACACAAAGTTTGCACAGTCTTCACAGGCTGGAGTTGGCGGGAAACAGACTCAAGTCTATACCTCTGATGAGGTTAGACATCTATAACCTCCACGCGTTAGTGCTGGTCAATAACTCCATAGAGAGCATCGGCTGGGAAAACGTGTCCAGCCTTTACGAGCAAAGGCGCCTCCGCGTCTACCTGTCATTAAACCCGTTCAGGTGCAACTGTGAACTGGAGGCGTTTTACCACTGGCTGAAGAACTCGTCCCAGTGCCCGGATGCAGGGCGGCTTGTGTGCAGCGAGCCGGAGGCCAGGAGAGGGGTCCCTGTGGAGAAGCTCCGGGGGGAGGACGTCGGCTGTATGAACGAGAACCTGGAGGCGGTTTCATACGTGTTCCTCGGTATAGTGCTGGCTCTGATCGGGGTGGTGTTTCTAATGGTGCTCTATCTGAACCGGGGAGGCATCAAACGGTGGCTCAACAACATCAGAGAAGCGTGCCGGGACCAGATGGAGGTGTACCATTACCGCTACGAGCAGGACTCAGACCCGAGGCTGGCTAATGTGGCTGTTTAACCCACTGAGACCCCAGGCCGGTGCTGTGTGCTGAGGGGGCACAGGTGCAGGGATGGCAGGCAGGCCGGAGAAGTACTTCATCAAAAGACCGGGGGCACTTCCCTGGCAGTGTCCTGACACAAACAAAATCAATAGTTTTTAAAAGCAGCTTCATCACTTTCCAGCAGCTGGGCCATGGACTACAAGTAGTAGGCTATCCCTCTCACTCTGGGATATGCACTGAGCCAAAGACAATGAAATGACTCTAAAAGACTATTAAGTGTTCCCCTTGCACAACTGAATACTTAAAGCTCTAAGCAGTATTGTATATATTGCGTAGATATGATATATGTGTATATATCATATTGTATAGTATAGAATATCTCTTCAAGAGAGGGAGGCTTGTCATGCATCATGTTAACTTACAGTCTGACTTAGTATTATTTATCTTATTAGTCAAGAGAGAAAAATACACATTGTACAGAAATTCTGATTTTAAAAGCTTGAATGAAAAGGTGAATCAGTGATATTACTACAATAACTGCAGGCCTTGCAGTCTGTTTACTACTCTGCATTCAGGAAACCCTGCAGGGAGAACAGAGATACAGTAATTCTGCCTGTAATCTACTGAGGGAGAAAGATGATATAGCGGGAGGCCGGCACAGGTAAAGTGAGGCAAGGAAACAGACAACTGACGTGCGTCGGAGTAAACTGTCACATTTCATCATCTGCCACATGGGATAGGTTTACAACCCTGTCCTTAGGAACAGTCTTTGAGCTCTAAAAATAACACGTGTATCATTTCACACCCGGTCAGTCTATCAGTAATGGGGCAAAGGAGGAAGAAACAAAAATCTAACCATGCATGTGACTGTTGTAGGCACCGAAGACCAACCGAAACATTAATAAAAGTTCCAATAGAAACAATGAGTTAGCAGTGTTCTTTACGTCAGTGCATTTTATTCACTGTCAGGAAATGTTGACTTCATGTAGCACTGTGCCAGATATAAAACAGAGGATATGTTTCCCTGTTGTATTTTGTAAAAAATAAAATTGTACGTTTGCTAGCAGCAGGTGTGAGTGACTGCTTCTGCTCCCTATGACTCATACTCTGAACAACAGTAAGATGTCACACTGTGGGCTCGCCAGAAAAGGGTTAGACTATCTCATCGGCTCCTCTCTGAAGCACCCGAGGCAGCAGGCAGCGTTAATTTCACCACGACTGAGACCAATAAACCATGAAGAATGACGATTGACCTGGGAAGTCAGTGCCGCTCCCTGGCGCAGAGCAGTGTTAACTCAGGGTCTATAAACTGACCACAAGGACTGTGGAAGCAAAATCTAACATGAACACCACAGGGGAAAAATGGAGGGAGGGGGGGGTCAACAAATGTAAGGCTACAAGGTAGATAGATAGATAGATAGATAGATAGATAGATAGATAGATAGATAGATAGATAGATAGATAGATAGATAGATAGATAGATAGATAGATAGATAGATAGCCGTGATATGAGTATTTCACTATGTCAGCAGTGGTCTTTATGTAATGATGTCATCAAAAAGTAAGGCATCACTTCCTCTGTCAGGTGACATGACAGTGTACCATAAACTGTCATGTTGTATATGGAGGGAGAGGAAATAAATCCAATCACATGGACAGCAGCATCCCAGAATAAGAATGTGATGACTTGAGTCAGTTTGACATCACACGCTTAATGTCCAGGCCAAATGATTTTCAGCAGGGAGCCATACACTTGTCTGATGGCTGCTGAGACCCATTAACAAAGGAGCGAAAGAAACAACTGAAACACCCACGTAGTCAGAGGAGTGTATGTACATGCATGCATTTATGCCTTCTATATATTTCCATACATATATGTGTTAGTGCTAAACATCAAGTGAAGCTGAGTAATGTAAATGTCATTAGTTTTGCAGGTGGGTCATAAACAGAAATAGTGACAGATTATAATCTGAGGGATCATCAAAACGATTAGAAACCATGAATGTTTCATGGCAATCTAATCAATAGCATCTGGGATATTTCTCATGTCTATAAGTGGTGGGTCAACTAGCCAACCAACATCTCCACTATTCTGACCAGAAATGAAGGTTTTAGGCTTCATTTAAACAGTCAAGTGTTGATGTGCAACTTCCTTCAAATGTCTAACACATACTGAAATGTGACTTCTTGTTGAGATTACCTGACAATGAACTAAGTGAAGTATTATTGGAAAAGTGCTGGATTTCATGGTTCACCACTGTACTAGTGTCTTGAAATATAAAAATGTCAAAAAATACATACAGCCCTGCCTCACATGTATGATGACCTGGATACGACTGCACACTAATACTAACTGCTTCATATTTTGTTTTTTTGAATCATCTCCCTGCTTCTACATTTCCTCTGGGTGGTATTAAACTTTTCAACCATTGTGCTTTTCCACTTTTGTGATTGTGGGATATAAATAATGAAGTAGAAACAACACAATATTCTATTGTTGGTTAAAAAGGCTGACTTTATCTTTCAAAGCAGCCAGGCTTCAACCCTGCACTCTCCATGCACTTCACTTGTCATTGCTCCAATTCTTTGTTCTTCTTCCATTCAGTTACATTCTCCTTACAAATAAAGCATTTGTCAAAGACTTTCTCTCTGCCCTACTCCCTCCCTCCCTCTGTCAGTTCCCCTCTCTCCTCTTCATCCAGGTAAATGACTTTATCCAGCTGAGTGACTTTGTAAGGACGTAGGGACAGGGTTTAAGCTGAGCCCAGCAAAAGGGAAGAACGGCAAAGGAAAGATAAAGAAAAAGGGAGTAGAGAAAAGATTCATTAGAGTTCTTCAGTCCAGGCGCCAAATGTCCTTGCCTTATGCAAAGTGATGACTCATCGTCTTGCTCTATATATGAATGTCTGGGAACCCAAATGCCAACTCTGAACTAGTGGGGTTGTCTGGAATGAATGCGAAAATATGATGCTGAATAGTGGCTGCTATCAGAAACTTCAATCATACAGTATAAGAGCATCTGAGCTTTAAATGGCCTCCATTGTTCCTCCAAAGGAACTCTCTCACCATGATGTGCTGTTTGAGTGTACCTTTACATGTACACCATTAGCTGTTGCAGGCAGAAGCTGCAACAGTGCTGAGCTGCCAGGACAACAAGGAAAGCAGTGCTCGACCAGTTAAAGCCACAAAATAGACATCATTCACGCCTTCACACTGAGGATAACCCTGGGCTTGCACATGCACATATTCATGAGGAAACTGTACTTTTGCATTAAAAAATCATTTCATTTGTCTATTCTTCCAAAACATTAAGAGGAAGCAGTAGCAAGTCAACAAGTAAATTACATGGTGATTTATTATGTCAAATCATCTGAATCATTTTAACTGGTCAGCATGAATGACGATGAGGAGTTAGGGGGTATTTTGGGGCAGCTTTTAAATCAGTCCCTCATTTGAGAATTTGAGACAGCATTTTGAGGAAGTACGATCTGCTTTTTCACTGGACTGTGTCATTGTGTTAATGTTAGGCTATTACTTTTAAGTTTTCAGAAGGGGTGTTGTTTTAAAATATATTTCTCCTCTATATTGCATATTTATCGTAGCTGTCATTTAAAAAATAACCCTAATATTTCTTCAGCTGGGAAGAACCATTCACAGCCTCCAAGGTAAAAGTGGTGTCCTGAGGTGCTGACGAATGGAGATGAGCATGCTGGTTTGTAGCTGGCTGATTACTGGTTATTGATTATTGGCTGTGTCTCTGCAGATGTCTGACGGTAAGACAAAGGCCTTGGCATTATAAGAGGGGAGAGAGAGGAGGTTTAAAGTCAAATCTGTCTGTTTAGAAGTTGCTTGAGTTAAACTCTTTGTAATGTTCAAGGACAGAGGGCGGTTAAATGATTCAGAGCACAATTTAAGTTAATATTACATTAAATGTGAGCTGAACTGCAATGGAAAATGTAAAAATGACCTATTAGAAGGAACTGAATGGAAGGAAGCAATTTGTCTCTGCTATCAATGTCATATACAGAACCAGCAAGAGGAAAAAAGTCCTTAGCACACTGCAACAACAATGAGAAATATGTAGCAATTCTGACTGTTAACAGAAATAGTTATAGAGACAAGGAGAAAGCAGCTGTTAATTGGAACGAGAAGGGCTCAATGGAGGGCACTTCATAGTGCACAAAGACCCGTTTGACATTCTCTTTTACCTTGCCACTGGGTATTACAGTACATACTGTAGCACTGTATGTCACACAAGCGACCACTTGCAGGGTGAAGGAGCCTCTAATGAGCAGAGACGATTGAACATTAAATGTATTTTCCCTAAATCACCTTGAGAACGTTTAGAACCAGTCAGAGATGTCAGGGATAGATGTTACAGTACTCTGTGGGTGCTGACAGATGGTTCTCTACTCAACAGCCACAACAGCAACGCTGGTATTATTTTCACCTTGTGAGATTGTCCCCCTCTCTCTCTCCCTGTCTTATCATGTGTTATCGTGGAACAATGTGTTCAGACAGACATGCACTGTAGCAGGACCCACCTCCTCAGCCTTGTAGAACCAGTCGTCCTGGTTGGAGTAACACCCATAAGTAGCAGGGAGGCAGTATTCAAATCTGCCACAGACACCAGAGTTAAACTGAAGTATCCTGCAAAATACAGAGAGGTTTACCTGTTACTCTGGGATGCTGCGAGTTTTGTTTTCTACTGGCACTCATTGTATTTCTAAAACCATACCCTCTCCACAGCTGTACACTGTTTCTACTTTTCCATTCTTCAGTTCAATAATGAAAGATCAGGATGTGCAGAGTTTAATATGCTCCAGTGTAGTGTCCAGTATTGTTGCCTTATCTCTTGAAAGGTTAGTCAAACAGAAGTCCGCTCAAGATTTTAGATTGTTATTTACAGCAAGGTGGGATTCTCACAAAAGGAAGACCCACAGGCAAAACACACACAGCACTGGATGTGCGTCAGGAAATGGTTAGACATTTGACAATTACCATATTTACTTAAAAATCAGTTTAAACATCGTTAAACATCAGCATTCAAAAACAGACCTAATGACTCATTCTTAATGTGCACTCCCACAAATTAGAGTTAGCATGGAGGCTCTTATGCGATTAATTATTTTTAAATTTGAATACTAAAAGGTCTGTTTGTTATAGGAAAGGTCACCAGCATTCAGTGACAAAGTAATCACAATCTGAGCTCATTAGAAAGTCCCACAGGAGTCAAGAAGGCATGAGTGAATCTCTTGTCTGGGGTCACTGTGTCCTGTTTGATGATAACCACCTTCAGGGAATACCATGCAATACTATTTTGTTGACTTACTTTATACACCAAAAGCTCCTACACAGCAAGATAAGTCTGACAGAGACCACCACAAAAGGATTCTGCAGGACTGAATTAATATTCATCTCAGTCAGAGAGATAATTATGAAAGCAGCTTAGACCTGCACTACTCCAGTCAATATTTACATTTTATGTCTAGTGTGCAGTGTAATTACAAATCATGGGAACCAGTGTAGCCTGATGTTGTGAACTCTTGTCTGGCCTTGGAGCACAAAGGCTTTGATTCATCCTGGGCTGTGGATAAATGCAGTTGGCTGGTCGATTGGTCTTCAACCAGGAAATCAGGTTCTGTATTAAGGAGCTGTACAGATGCCTCATATCTATACATTAATTACAACCACAGAGTCGTCCGTCAATTTCTAACATGAATTAGTCAGCACTGTATGTAATGAAGCAGCGAGAAGGACATTAGTTCTGACCTCAAGCTCTCCACTAAAGGACAGACATTAATACCTCAGATTTCACATGGTAATTTCAATCATGTTATTTTTTCTAGCAAGGGCACAGGTGCACATTTGGGCAAGCGATAATCCGGTTAACAAGGACCCTTAACACTGCAGGTTAACAGCATGATTGATGCACAGGAAGAATCCACCCTGGCAGTTATCAAATGTGCCTCACATATTAAATATCCTGTGGAGCACTGGCCCCGTCCTCATGGATTGTAACTCCTTGAAATGAAAAACCTGGTGACACATCATGAGCTGCATGTCTATGGATTTCGGTACAGCTATTCAGTAGTGTATAAGGAAAAACACAGGGGAATAAGAAGGTGAGGTATTCTATGTCGCATGAAAAATTCGCCTCTTAGTCGTGTAATGTGACATCGACATCGTGCCAGGTTGTGACCCCCAAGTTGGGAATCATTGCTTTCCCTGAGTATGTCTGTATACGAGGACCAACTTGCTGACCTTATGGTACTGTGATTTCATAAAAGCCTTATCCACAGCAGTTTTTACAAGTTGCTGCCCATGGTACTGAACACTCCTCAGCAGCTGTCTTGGCACTAAGAGGCATTAAATTAGGCTTGTACTGGCTAGACTGTCCTGTCAAGGACAAGAAGGAAGTATAAGCAGAAAACACTCCATCAATATCTGAAGGAATAATTAAATGGCTTAGTTGTACCACTACAGAGCCATGCTCATTAGCAGGTTTAAGACAAAACACACACACACACACACAAGCAGACTTTTTGTGGCTTAGTTGGAAGCCTGTTTGATATCTTGACATAAGTACAGATGGTAGATATACTGAAAAAAAGTGTTTAATATTATTCTACCTCACATTATTTTAGAACATTTATGCTACACCACAGTCATTTCTTTATGAAGACAGGTTATTACACAGGCCACAATCAAACAGGGACACACACAAAACATAATACAACATAATATAATGTCCCATAAGAAGCCATTCTTGTTTCGACAAAGAGAAATTCTCTGAAAAATTCCCTTCATGGATTATGTCTTAGCTTTCACATACCTCCTTTGTAGAGTAAGTCAACATAACATTTATGTGCTTGTGTATCTAAAGAGAATAATACTCTATTCATCAGACAGACAGCTCCACATTCCTAATGGTACATTTAACAAAAGAACATCACTGTAAACATAAGACAAAAATGTATTTCAGTACATTCCTTCTTCTTTTCATCACTGAACCATTTTAGATAGTTTATAAAGATTATTCATCTTGACTACTTTAAAGTGTTAAGCACTCATTAAATCTTATTCCCATTCATCACACCGGCATTTACCGTGGCTCTGCTAATTAGCTGCCAATGAGTCTGAGCAGTATTTGTATTTGAGTCTGAGCAGTATTTGGCAGCTTCTCATGAAGTGCTGTGAAAAATTGTAGTCTCAGCAGTTTGAATATTTCATGCTGTCCTTCAGTCAATAGAAGGTGCTGATATCCTGACCAGTCAGAACATCAGACCGTTACCTCGGAGAAAAAAGCATCTGCTCTGACAAGCTGTCCGTCAATTTCTGAGCATTTGAAGAGCTCTCTCTCAAACCGAATTTCAACACGCTCCCACAGTACACTGCTTAACAGTACAACGCTGTCACCATGTGTACCCTCCCTTTCTTACATCTACATATTTGTATTTGTAGCACATCTGTGAAAATGGTCTCATGGGTTTATTACACTCACATATTATCCAGGACTTGATCAACTGTGTCAATAATAGTAGAACATGGACCACCTCTGGATCCTGTCCATGCTATTATACTAAATGAATGCATACAGATCCAAGAGCATTTTCTATGGGTTGTAGCTTACTTAGTTAGAACTTAATTTATTTTGTTTATGAGGTCAAGACTGATTATATCAGTAAGTATGCACCTGTAAATGTACATTAACTTCATGGTCTTCACCATTCAAATCTGTGAACTACTGCTCTCGTGTGGCCAATCGGCTCAAAAGCAGCTGCTGATTAAAATCAACTGGCGTGTGTTTGACTTACACATCCAGGCAAGTGCCAAGCATTTTTTATCTGTGCTCATGCCACACAGTGCCTGGCTGAAGGTCTGCCACTTATTACAGTTTGAAATGATAAATAAAAAAGTGTTGATCAGGGTAATGTGAGATACATTATTCTACTTATTTTTTCATGTATTTACTATCAGTTGTCATTGTTTATTGTTCTGTAGAATTATGTACAACACCAACTGAAGTGATTGAGGTGTGTGATACGATCCCTGTTGTGTGCAGTTTGCAGAGGAAGCTGATCCCCCGTGTTGTCCACATGATAGAGCCATCACAAAATATCTCAGCTCTTCTTACATTTTGAGTGGGAGTTGTAAATGACATACACCTTACTGTTGTGTGAATAAGTTGCACATTGACTTATGACCTGAGAGACCTGTATGAAATGGAGGCTTAGTGGATTACTGCAGAGAAGATAAGATGTGGTTTATAGTACTTTAGCAGCTTTTCTGCAACATTCAAGTTACAACTGGGAGAAGAGTCCAATCTTCATGACTAATGTGAGAGGTGACATGAGAGCTGGAAGATTTTGGAACAAACAAGAGTAACTGACCTCCAGCGTTTTCTGTGGGGAACACATCACATGGTTAACTGCACATGTGTAGATGTTTATCTGTCATGTGAGATTTGGTCAAACCATGGCAATGTTGAATTTCCAAGATTGTTATCAATTCAATCAATGAATAATTTGATATGTCAGGTATTTGATTCACTACGTTAGTCCTAGAAAAAAAAAGAAGTTGTGCACACATCAACCAGCATCACAGCTAGTGACAGGGGTATGCAAATTGCAGTATAACAGTAGAGATGAGGAGAAGTGTTTTTTTTATTTAGGCAGAGAACGGCCAACACCAGGAGTAAGTAGCATGGACAGCAAAGGGTGTGTTAGACCTCACACAGCTGAGTGGCACCTGCACTGACTGTCATGTCCCCAGAGGAAGTTACTTATATTTTAAGTTTCACAAATTAATTTCACACGTCTCTTCATGGTGAGAACACAAGTGCTCATTTTACATCTACTGGTGTGGAATGAAAAGAATCATAAATCAACATCAGGGGAAGAGAAATCTAGATTAGGCAGTTTAGGCACAGCCATAAATCATAACAGCCACAGACCAAGTTTTTACCCTTAAAACTTTAACCCATAAAAAATGATTGATTGGAGGTAAAACTACTTACTACTTTTGACAAAAAGCAGCCAACTGTTTCATAACATGAGCTATAAGTCTTAACCCATGCTCCTAAAACTTCAGATCTGCTGTTGGAGCTCTCTTCTAGGAGCTCTGTCTGACTGCTCTCAGGAAGAGAGAGAGAGCACTTTTCTACTTTCGCCCTACACACAGCAAAGCCCAGCCTGTTATTTGCCCCTGCCCTGCATTACAAGTTAGCCAAGGTCAGTGTACTATTTAAAAATAGACTAAGCTAGAAAATACAATACAGTTGCATCGCAAGGAGCCCAAGACACATTCATTACATTATTATCTATTGCCCTGTCTTGGATTTACTCACATTAAGATTTACTTAGATCTAGATTTGACATGAGATTCCTCTTGGAATTTACAACTCGCAATCACTTTGTTTTCAGAGAACACGTGATGATGCAACTCCCTAAGAGGCTCTCTAATGAGTCCCAGTTGTGATGGAATCACTGTGGAATGATGCTTAATGACTTGGCCTGTAAACAAACAAATCATCTACCGTTGAACCTTTTGCCTAATTAATCTCTTCCCTCATTAATCAGCAGTGGATGGGACGAGGGGAATGCCGACGTATCAAAGCCACAATACATTTTGAGGAAACCTTTATGCAGAATCGGCATCAAATAACCAACCTTTGTTACCGTTGTTCATAAATAATTAAAATAAATTTTAGTCTATTCATAAACATGGAGTGATGTTCACCTACAAAGTTTGTTCACAGATTTACTGCAGATTTTGACATTTGAGACTCATTTTAATATTTACTAAATAGCTCTTGCTTATCATAAACTTTATTCTGATCTGCTCTGCTCTCATAAATCCTCACCATTGTCACTATTTAACTCCACACTGACCGTAAGCCACATTCTAAAATCATCATTCACTAAAGGCTCTGTAGGCTTTAAATTCAGGAAAAGAAAAGCACTGTTATCAGAATAAAGAAATCAATTTAACTCTCCTAACTGTTAGCTCATAAACACATACATTAAACACTTAACATTCATGGACTGATTGTGGCTCCTGAGCATATTATTGTCAACAGCGTTCAGTGATCATCAGCTGGTAAGAACAATTTGGATTGTTCGGCTGCTGTATGTAAGTTGATGTAAGTCTTATGAGCCCAGGCACCACTGAAGTATTTTGGTTTTTACTACAGAGGCATTTTTGATGCCTCTGTAGTACAATATTTGTATGTATGAACACAATCTGAAGTTCTTTTGCACCTAAACTTAATTCTTTGTCACCCCAATTACGGAAAGCTGATTTCAGACAGGGTTTGGGGGTAACTAGGGGCTGAGATTGCAGCCCTTCAAGGAAGAGGCCACTATGAGTCAATTACAGTGTTTACTTGAGCTTTTCAAGAACACTAATGATTCCAGCACCAGTGTATACCCCCCTCTCATTACAGAAAAGTTTTAATTGCAGGAGTGCAACACAGCCTAATGGATGCAGATGAGATTAATTAGGCTTAAGCCTGATCAGTGAAAGGATTGTTTGTTACAGGCAAGGTCATTAACCAGCATCCTTTGGAAATGACATCACAAATAGGGCTCATTAGCAGAGTTCCCAGGAGCCAAAGAGGCAACAGAGAATCCTTTTGTCTGGGGTCACCTTGTCCTGTTTGGGTATACAGTAGAAGACACCTCAGGGAATTCTCCTCATTGTCAGTGTCATTATATGTTATTATTAAGTGTATTAAGTTCAAATGTGTAGACATTTTCGGAAGATAATCACTTTTGTTTGCAAGACTTGTTTGTTTGAGAACCTCAATGTCTAACTGAGCAACTACTGACCTCTACTACTACTACTACTGCTAATAGTAGTACTGCTACATACTGTTTGGTTTCCTTCACCAAATAGTAGAAAGTCAATGCATATTTCATTTTTAGTGGTCACGGTTCAATGTGGGAGCTAAAGGATGGTTATTGTTCTGGCAGAAAGTGTTCTAACTCGTCTGTCCCTCTCCTTTCTACAGCTCCACCCACTCCTGACTGCTCCATGAGATCCACCTGGCCTGAGAGGCTGTGGACATGGGGGCTGCTGGGCTTGCTTGCCTCTCAGCCTGGGTTTTGTTTGTTTATGTTGTTTAAGTTAGGTGTTGTGTGTCTTTTTTCACATTTTGTTGAATAAATCTTTTTGCTATTTTCAGTATTGTCTTCATGTGGATATTGTGGGGGTTAGTGGTAGACTGTTGTTACGCTCCTTCGGGCCGACAAAAGCTGGGGCATGCCTCAGGCCAGGTGGATCTTGTGGAGCAATCAGGCCAGGCACTTTCTGCCATAACAGTGATGCTTGTGAGCTTAATTTAGTGAAAGAGAAACAGCTATGATCACAATTGGTTGTCTAGCTGTACACACTGCTGTACATCACAAAGTAATGAAGCTCCTACAAAATTAAAGTCTTGCATTATAATATGGCAATAACATAACATAAATCATGTCATATGTCATAACTTCACAACTTTTATATTAGGTATTGTATTACAAAGTGTTTTAAGACATGTGTGTGTGTGTGTGTGTGTGTGTGTGTGTGTGTGTGTGTGTGTGTGTGTGTGTGTGTGATATATATAATAAATATGATATAATAAAGCAACTCATGCGTAGCTATGGAACAGTAGTAACCAGTGGTAAACTGTTTCAAGTCTGAATGGAAGCCAGTATTTGTAAGGACTAAACATGTAAATCAAAACACAACAAATCATTTAGAGCTTAAACATCTTTTCATTGAAGAAAGAAGACAATGGGTGGAAGTCAAGCCAAAAACACAGCCTCTCTCAGGACTCTTTGAAAGCAGGTGTAATTTGAATGAAATGACAGTCTCACACATGCATCAGTGTACTGCCACACTTACTTTCCTACATTTTTAATTATTTCTACTCCTAATACGTGCCACTGAGATTAATTAGCTGGAGGTTCACACAGTCATTTTTTTTTTTTTTTTTTAAACAAGTATTTCAGCTAAAATTCTCTGGTGATGCCATCGCAAATTAAACTCATTAGAGTCATTTTGTTTTGACTCACCGTGGCTTGTTTAATTATAAAGGCATCCTGAGGGACGATTATGCAATACACAAGTCCTCATATGTGTTTGTGACTGTTTATTCATTTTGAAGAAACACAGTTCACAAAATGTCTTGTCAGTTCTTACACCTAGAGTATCTCATTTTACCTTTACATATCCTCAAATAATATGTGATAATGATTTACTGTATGCCTCCTGAAATGTATTATGTTGCACTTAATAAATAAATACTAAATAAAAGCAAACATCACTGTGGGTACACTAACTATCCATCTATACTAACTACTAACTAACTTGAAGATAGACAGGGACGCTCTTGCTCCGATATTATTTAGTAGCTTGTTCCACTATCAGGTCAATGATTAGTGAGGCAAATTGGAGAAAGACAGCCACAGGTATCTGTTGTAGGTAAGTGAGTAGCAGGGTGGGCTGATCAAAGACCAGCTGGGCTGCTACATCCTGTATCATTTCCTAGGGTTTCTATGTCTGCAAAGAAACGTACAGGAGTCGAGCATTGCAATGGTTGATGCAAGAGATGACCATGGCCTGACCAAGATTATGGTGTATGGTGTACTGAGTCAGGTAAAGTCCGACTTTACTGATGTTGTTTAGAGCAAAGCAGCACCACCAAGAAACAGATGCAGCGTAGTCAAGAAGAATCATTGGTCATCAAACATGACACTCGGGTTTCTTGTGACCTAAGTTGGGTTAATGGACGAAGAAGCAAGTTTGATGTTGATGAAGAGACTGGTGGGCTGCAATGACAAGGAGCTGAGGACTGGTAGAAGGTGGCACTGCTTCATCCATGAGACAGGCCGAGGTGTGTGCAGAGACAGTGGGGTCATCTAGTGGGAATGACAGGTCTAGTTGGATGCTGTCAGCATAGCAGTGATATGAGAAGCCATAAGAGCAGATAATGAGACCAAAGGAGGTGGTGGGGAGGGACGAGGACATTTGTCCTTACTCTGACACAATGAACGAACATTCAGTGAAATACTGTAAAAAAAAAAATGAACCAGCTCAAGCTGCCCATGGGGCTTCTGTCACAGGCCAGAGGGTCAGGTCAGGGAGGTGGCAAAATCTTAAAGCACGACTGAGTTAGACTGAAAAATTTGTTCCAGATCTGATATTTGAAACATATTCACCACAAAAAACAACTAAGATAGACCCCATATTATGAGCAAGCAGAGTGCAACTATTTTATGAATGAATAAGTTTAAAAGCTTGATTTATAGAAATCTGTTCCAGACATTATTGAGTGGTATTCAATGTTATTTACTCTGTATGTTTTCCAGCTATTTAGGCAAAGTTATGAGCTTTATAAAAACAATGATTTGATGTTTGTTTTTTCTGCAAGAGAAGTTGGAAGAAAATAAATCAATCTCAATGGAACTAACTTCCATTTCAGAGAGAGGCTGTATTGTTTGTGCATGTTGTTTTCAAAGTAAACGGTTATCTCTGGAGATTAGTAAAGAAGGTATATTTTCCACTGTATATGGGTTGGACATTTAGACAGCCAGTGGCTGCTCCTGGTGGCAACATCATACGAGGTCATATGACGTGTATAACGTTCTCCAACAAAACAGGTGCGCCAAAGGTCTCATGCTGTGTTCTGTGTTTGACTTAATCTGTATTCATCACACAGGAGGAGAAAATGTGTTGTTTTAGTTGCATAAATGTGCATTTGTTTTAAGTTTGAGATTTGAAAGAGTAATATAAGGTTTGCTGTTCTCCTCTTATTCAGACTAGTCCAGGTGCCTTTCTCCAGCTCACAGTGTGTCCAGTTCAACTATGTCTTTTCTTAGGACTGTTTTAAATAACTCTGACATCATTCATCCTCCAGGCTTCTATATCATTGCATTTCAAACGTTTTCCCACATCAGTGTCTACATCATCTTTCTAATGTTTGTGTATGTGGTTACACTAGTGTTCAATATCTTATTGATGTACATAATTGCCCGTGACCACAAATTACACACTCCAAAGTTTTTGGCTGTGTTCAACCTTGCAATAATTGATGTAATGTTGAACACGAGCACTATTCCCAGCATGATGAAGACTTTCCTCGTTAAGGATAATTTTGTTCCATTCAATGTGTGTCTCTTACAAATGTTTGTCCACTATGCTTGTCTAGCTCTGGAGTCATTTGCACTTGCTGTGCTTGCCTATGACAGGTTCATTGCAATATGCTTCCCTCTGGGTCAAAACCTATTCAACACACTGCGGATCATGTCTTGTATTATAGGTGCGACTTGGATGTACTGTCTGGGATTACTGGTGTACAGCACAGCAATCATGACTCGACTGTCTTTCTGCAACTCTGTCAGAGTGTTCAGTTATTTCTGTGACTATGCGCCTGTGTTTAGACTGGCCTGTAACGATTACTCATTACAGTGGGCCGTGGCTTCAGCCTCTGTGGGCAATCTGCTCGGCCCCTTCACTTTTATTATCGTATCCTATCTCATCATCCTGGTGACTGTCCTCAGGATGAAATCAGTCAGTAGTAGGATGAAAGCTTTCACCACTTGCATTGAGCACCTGATTCTTGTTGCTATATTTTATATTCCTATATTCAGCATCTACACAGTTGGGTTATTTTTACGAACCATAGACCCAGACCAGCGTGTGCTGAGCCTGTCGCTGGCCTCTTGCTTACCCCCTTGCATTAATCCTATTGTATATTCCTTGAAAACAAAAGAAATCAAAACTAGAGCCCAGGCACTGATCTGGAGAATGAAAACAAAACCTTTTCATTCTAAGTCAATAATTGTGTGCTAGTGTTTAAGGCACTTGGAAATTAACACCAAAGACATTAAAAACTTTTTTCAACTTATGTCATAGCTTTTGCTGTAGTGTTTTTTTGTTTCATTGTTGTTACTTTTAAATATTGTGTGTGTGTGTGTGTGTGTGTGTGTGTGTGTGTGTGTGTGTGTGTGCGCGCACACATGTGTGTGGTTCTAATTAAATGAGGAAATTAAGACTTGCTTAGAGAAATTGTGTTTGCACCTAGATATGTTAAGTGAACTTTCACTGTGTTATATCACTTTCTAAAGGAAACTTACATCACTCTATAGATGCAGGATGGATGAATATTAACAACTTAAACAGGAGCTTTTTAGACACAGTGCTCAAAGTGAATATGGGCAGAGAGCAGAGAGATAACTGACATGCACAACTGTATTTCCCATGTGCCTGCACTGGACTGGATGAGTCTATCAGGCTAAAAACAATGTACAAAGTTAAGAAGAATCAAAGCTCTCCACAAACAAAATATTGAAGTGGCTCAGTGTGCTAGAGCTACAAACATAATTTAACACCTCTACTTACAACCGTTTATGTCTCAAATCAGCACAATGTCAGAACAAATAAAATGTTTACAAATAAAATATTCACTGAAAAATGACTTTTAATTGAAATCTAGCTCTCTGAGGTGCTAAACTTGCCTAAAGCTGTGAAAGTACTGCAGTAACCAGTGATGTGTTTAAATACTGAAGGGAAGTTAGTGTTTGTAAGGTCAACAAACAGCAGAAGCTGTATGTTAGAGCTTAAACATCTCATTTGATTGAACAGAAAGGGCACTGGATGCCACAAACACCCAGCCTCTCTCTTGGGGCTTTTTGAAAGTAGGTGTAATTTGAATGAAATAACAGTCTCATACATGCACCAGTGTACTGCCACACTCATTTCCCTCCTGGTTGTATTCCTAATAAGTGCCACTGAGATTAATTAGCCAAAGGATTATATAATAAAAGGTGTGTTTGTAAAGAATAAGGTCATTAAACTAAATTCTCTGGTGATGGCTTCACAAATTGAGCTCGTTAGAGTCATTGTTTGTTTTTTCTTACACATGGTCTACAACTCCTTTTGAAATTTAACACACCTCTTCATTATAAGTTGTGCCTTGTGTGTGTCAATATGTCCAGCTTGCAGGCGGGCAGAATCAGAGCACATATTGGCATCAACAGGTCTAGGACTGGTCTATGACTCAGTCTCGTTAGGTGTAGTGGCTGGAGCCTGAACCTCTTAAGGCAGTATGAGAAAAAACAATCAAATGAGAAAGTAGAGTTTTGCCTTCCTGTTGATGCAACAATGAGTCCTACGACTTGACAGACCATTCACATGCACAAAAAGCTAAACATAACACTCTAAAAGGAAAAGTCAGTAAAGCTTATTAATTACTCTTTCAACATTCCAGATGTTTCCTTAAACCATGACCTCTTTCTGGCTTCAGAGTATCACTGTTGTTGAAAGTTTGGTCATCTGCACAGTCTGCATAGTCACCAATATCTATTCCTGTGTCATGCTGGTCTGGCCCATCTCACATACAAGACACTATCACAATACTGAAAATGTGTCATCATCTGCTTTTACAAATGTCAACAAGAGCAGATGCATGGATCTACTGAGATAGAACATAAAACATTACCAATGTTTTTACTAGAACAAATTAATTTTTACACACTTTTTTTTTTTTTTTGCTGATGTCGAGTAGGAACGCACAAGCTACTACGTACGCAGCGGAACTCATGTCTGGATTGACGGAGGTATTTCACGGTGACACCTCCGTCCTCCGCTCAAAAGTGTCCCCCGCGTGACACCAGTATTGACTGTGGTTGGTTATGAAACTTACTTTGAGAGGCTCGCTGGACAGGCTCGGTCACAGAGAGTAAACAGGTGAAGGCGACCGAGAGAAAGGTGAAGGCGC
>OMNW01018320.1:0-14724 GCA_900303245.1 Selene dorsalis
GTTTGTATATATATATACAGTTTGTCATTTTGTACAGCCAGTAGTTTTTGCACCAGTTTGAACTGTGTAATGCCTTTTAATGAAGGAGTTTTGTTGTAACCTTTTGTATTTGTATGCACTGTAGTGAATAATGCACTGGATGCATTCGTCTTCCTGCACTGTCCATCTTTAAAAGCTATGAGATGTTTATTTTTATCAGTATCTTTGATTTAAATTTTGGCCAGTTGTATATGATAATGTTTGTGACCTTTGTCTTTTCACAGTGCCTCTGATTGATTAAAGAGATGTGTAGCATTAAACAAAAGCTCAGGAATTCAAATTATGACAACTGAACATGTTATTGGTGGTAATAGAGGTGTGGTGTTAAAAAAAATCATACTGTGTCAGTGTGAACTTAATTGTCACATCCATTGTTGTTTTGTGTTAGTGTCCTTTTCACTGTACATTCCTCATAGAAACAACATTGTTATATCACTTCCTGCTGCATAGCTGCTCATTTCCTGTGATGTCAAAACCACCAGACCACCACAGACTTTATTTTCAGTTTCTAAAGGGCAGAATTTTCCATGTGGCAGGTACATTTTTCCCCAGAGACAAATAATATGTGCAGTTAGGCTGCCCATGTTTTATATCTATTGAATCATACTTAAAAAGATTGGAAGCACTTGGGTTTTTCAATGAGAAACAAGAATAGCAAATAGATATTAAGTTTTATGATGTTTTTAAAATACTTTATGAGATACTTGCTGGTACAATGCAAAAATATAGATATGAAAGGAGCAAGATTTTAACATTTGTATATCTTTCAATCTGTCAAACAAAATGGGATTAAAGATGTTACTACATTTCAACCCCATGTATGTGTATGGCCGTGTAGTGTGTGGTATGAGTCTGTGTGCAAGTGAGCAAGTAATTTCAGATTTTTTTACTCTAACCAAAGTGTTACATGACACCAAAGATGATGTCTCAGATGATGTAGTATAATAATTTACAGGCTAATATTGAAAATATCACTCCGCACAGTCTGTGTGTCAGCAATTGCACTGCTGCACTGCTACAAATAGTATTTAAATTGTTTCAGTCAATGGTAAGGTATTAAAAGGACCACAGCCACTGAACATGTCGCATGCTGAACAAGAGAATTGTGCTGGCACACCTCTGCATTATTCAGAACAACTTTGAGCTTGCAGGTAGCAAAGTGCACCCTCAAAGGATGAATAAATAATAACATTTCTACTTCATGGGGGAAAACCTTACACAGCATTTTTTACAGACTTAAAAAAAACTTCTAACTTTAAGGCTCACATTTTTTTGTACAATATAGTGAAGTTTGGTAGGTAATCATTCTCAGACTGTAGCTCAACATTTTGTCAGCATGTTGGCTTCATTAAGCCTGATTTTTCAAATTGTACAGTGCCCTTCCTCCTTTACCCACAGTTTCTTTACCTCCACTCTTCCTCATTGTACTTCTTTCATGTCTCTCAGATCCACAAGTTGGAGCTAAAAATAGATCTGGCATTTGAATGTCTCTCTCTAGCTTCCTATATATGCAATGCTGCAATTTGCAATAACATAGTATGCAGAGAGCTGGAGCCATTATGACAGTGATCCAACCTGCACATAGAAAATCAAAATAGGACGATAACAATAACTGGGTGATCCAAATTTAATGATGAGCTTGAATGCTAAACGCTCAACTAAATCCACCACAATGCAATTGCATTATGCTTCTGACTGAGTTGGTAATAGGTTTATTGTGGTATTCTCTGAAACTATGATACAAACTGTCATACAAGAAGAAGTGACCTGATGTTCAGACTTGTCATTGTGATGAGTAACTGTAAGAGTTTACTTTATATGTAAACTGTATATGTATATGTTAAATGTTCATGTCTCCAATATTAGCATGTTTGTGTCATTTTTACAGCTCTCACAGAACTGTCTTTCAGCTCCAACAGTTTATTATTAAGTAATTATTAATGCATTATAATAATCCAATAAAATTATGAAACTGATAGGAACCATTGAGATGGCTAATGAGTGGTTGATGATCATCTTTGATAATTTACATATTAATCATTTTACTAATGATGCCTAATTCGATTTAAAAAAAAAATAATAATAATAGTAATAAAATATTGTTTGATTTTTACTTGAAACGCATTATTTCACCATTTTTCCATGGTGATACTTGGAAGACAACTGAAAGAAAATCGTCAGTATTTAAATGTGAGGATAAAAACTGTGTTATTATCCTAACAATAACGTCAGGCTGCAGGCCCTATGAGGTTTGGCCACCTGACCTCCACGTTTGGTGTCTGCTGTAGTGTAACGCCACGCAGGAGATGTCGCTCCCTGCTGCGGCCACAGGTGTCGCCAGAGCTCCCCGTACAGCAGGCCGGCAGGCAGTCAGGCAGTCAGGCAGTCAACAACCTGGTGAACTCACTCGCCGCCGCCGCCGCCGCAGCAGCAGCAGCAGCAGCGGGAGGAGGATCCAGTCCATTCCATGCTCTCCATGTTGAAACGGAGCAAGTTCTCCTCCAGCCGACTGCGACCATCCGCTACAGCCCGCCTGCTGCTCTCCCACTGCCCCCGTGCTATGACGCTGGACTGGGAAGGAAGCTCAGAAACAACTGTATGAACTACCCTGGTCGACAAAGAGTGAGTTTACGCTAACCTGCTGTCTTACTACACCACACCAACACGGCGAGGGGGATAACTTGGTATTTCCAGCGAACGTTACTCGCATTTCTTCAACTAACGTGTTTAATGTGCTAACTTAAGCTAACTAGCGGATAGCACTGGCTGGTAGACTGGGAGGGGGGTATGTGATTTGTCTTTGAACATATGATACACACGGTAGTTTTCTGGGATTGTAACGACGCTATATTCAGAGGAATGTGCTCAGTGGAGATAGTAACGTTATATGTGTGTGTTTGGTTTTGGCCGTCTGCCTTGGGTAGTGGCTAACGTTACTAGCTAGCCACCGAAAGTAAACCCTTATCTCCACGTTAGCGGAGCACACCGTGCCCCGTGCGACTGCTGCTGTTCGACTGTCACTTGTTTGCATGGCAACCATGTAACCGAGCCGATGTCTCGGGGTGGCAGTGACAAGAAAGGACACGCATCTGTGTTCGATTCCCTTACTTTCATCTCGGTTCCCCCCCTCCTGCCGTCGCCTGCCTCGAAGTGCATTGGCAAATTAGAGCAATCAAAACTAGATACCGTTAACCTATGCTATAGCGCGTGTGACAGAGCATTAATAAGCATTGCTATTAATGGTGCTTCAAAACAACCTCCATTACTCATAGAAATCATTATAGTCAGTACGCTGCCGTTACATCATGCAGTGCCGGGCGAGTTGCGTGCAGTATATGTAAGATATAATATATCGTGGTATTGTAGGTGGTTTAAATGAGAGCCTTTTAAATGTGTAATAAAATGCAGTATGGGCTGAGACGTTTTCAGCTTGGTTGAACTCCAGTGTTGCTGCAACCTTTGTCATGTGTTCACTACCAGCACCAGCATCAGCATCATGACTGTCAACAGGCTTCTCTGCAGAGACCTTTAGCAAGTAACATGTAGGGCAGTAGGTGACGTTTTGTTTTTTGTGTATACACCTGAAGCAACCTATTTTTTTCCTTCAGAGATTTGAGATTTTTTGTAGTTTTCTAAAAGTGGGACATACATATAAATGAACATTCTCATGTAAATATGTTTGAGATTAAAGCCTAATTTCCATCTCCAATCCCGCCGGAAGGTCGGTGGTGTCAATCAAGGGGAACAGGGTTTACACTGACCTCAGATGCTGATATCAGAGGTAGCCTCAAAGATCCAGTACAGGCCAGGCCATACCTGTTTGATCATGATGAGATAACGACTAAATGAGGAGATTTTTCAGTGCCACTTCACCTCATCCATCTGTCCATTTCCCCATGCAGACAAAGATAGAAGAGCTCATCATCTTTAATTGTGTGGTGTTATGTGGAATTGAGCTTTGCTCGAGATGAGAATAACACATAAGTGCACTTTAGTTAATAGTTAAAAGGCTTTACAGGAATGTGTCGCTCAATTCTGGAAAAAATAATCTCAAGAGAGGGCAATCTAAGCACAAGAGGAAATGATTACCAGACTGCCAGAAGTGAAATGTGAGGTGATGTTTGGGAAATTGCAATGGAGAGAGACAGTTAAACAGGCTCGCTTTTGTTCTCCCACTTTCTCTTTTTTTGTCATAGGTCTGCAAAGTCTTGATTTTCTCGCTTTGTTCAACCTTCCTGTGATCTGTCTGTACTGTTAGTTGCCTTTGTTTTTCCAGTTTATATTATACAGAACAATTAAGGGCTAATATCCAGTATTAGGATTCTCTGACAGACTTGCATTGGACAAAAATTGACCTGATATTGAATGACCGCAAAATGTCAGACTGCAAGGGGTATAAATAGTACAGATGGTAAACATATCAGGCATTTGAAGGTCATTATTGCTGAGAGGCTATTGGAAAGAGGTCATGAAATCAATGACAACAGACACCACATTTGTTTGTTTCTGGTTCTGATCATGTCTGTTGTGTCAAATACTGTTTCTTATGCCCTTCACTAGAATTGGTGTTAATCATCTGTAGAGTTTTTCAGACTCACTTTTGGTAATGATGGGAGGTTGTCTGTGGTGGTTTACCCACATAAGTCTAGTCATGCCATGTGACAGCCTACCTTGCACTAATCAGGCAGGGACATTTAATGGTCTTGGTCCCTAAGCCTATCAACTAGAACTCTGGCTTTGCCCTGCCATGAATTACAAATGGGAAGAGAGTGGTAGTCAATGAAGGAAAAATAAAAGGGTGGTGAACATGCGAAGAGCTGTTTGAGTCATTTTCAGTGGGTGGTTAGTACTGTTTTTTTTTTCTATCACTCCTTTCCCTAGCAGGAAAGACTCAGCAACAGATGTCCCAACTTCCACGCTTTGCTGTGAGGAATACTCTGAAAATACCGTGACAGACCACATACTGTAGATGTGACTCTGCAGAAGAAGCTGCCCAGGGGTGTTCTGGTGGTGTAGGGATTTAAGAACAGAGCTCTCCTCTCCTCTCCTCTCCTCTCCTCTCCTCTCATTTATAGTCAAATCTCTAATATCCATTTTCCCTGGAATAGAGAAAAAAACTTTATAAAAAAAATAGTTTCCCTACTGTCAACATGTCAGAATCAGGACATGTACCATCTTTCTATGGAAATTGAGTTGAGCACTGTCAGAATCATTTTAATATTTTAAAAGGTCAGTTTGATCTTTATTTAAGCCTTTATTTGAAAAGATGGCATTACAAAGAGAGCTGGAATGTAACAGCAAAGTGTCTGTTGTTATCTAGTGTCTGTTATCTTGGCATTTTGCCCCACACCTTAAAGTGCTTCATGCAAAGTATACAGTATAATGCCAAAAATGCAAGCATGTGATGCAGATAAAATGCATTGCTTCAAAAACGACAAGCTAAACTGCATTGTTGGAAAAACTGGAAGCTCAAATGCATTTCCTGAGGGCAGACCACACCCGGGAAGTGCCTTGTGCAAATTGTGCTCCATGCTGTTGTAAAATCAAAGAAAAAGACGATACTATACACCCATGATGTTCACATGTGTTAACAACAGCACTGGACTGACATCCAGGGTTTGTTATTCAGGGTATCATTCAAACCAGTTCAGTGATTACAAATCCCACTGTGGAATTGTGTTGCATAATGTATTGGAAATTGTTAAGATTTTTAGAGCTGGACAAAAAGCAGAGAGATATCCATTGGATGATATGCAGTTGACCTGTGCTGACGAAGTCTGGAAGCACAACAAACCTTTTCTACCATTTAAAAAGGTAACAGAACCATCTCAACGTCCCATTATACAGAAAGCCAAAGTGTGCTTCTGATCTGCCAGCTCTTGCATGCAAGTTCACAAACAAGTCTACCTTTTTCATTTTTTACCCTAAATAATGAAAAAGAAGCAGGGGACACCGTGAGTGCAATTTCTTATATCTTATAATGGAAGTTAGAAGAAAGTAAAATGTTGTTCTCCAAAGTGCATGAAAGCACTTGATTCTGGCGATGAGGTCCCAGGATGGAAACATTCTTCAAAAATATTGCTGACTCAGTTTTATGCAGAATTGAGGGAAAAATGGGAAGGGCAGCTTTACACACTGAGCCATCACTACTGACATTTAGACTATCCTGACACAAGTCTAATAATCACAAATGTTGTGCCATGCTGGCTGCACACAGCACCCAATCATTGACTCAAATATAAAAATGATTGTTTACAACCACAACAAACCTTGTCATTTAAGTGGGACTTAGG
Source organism: Selene dorsalis (assembly GCA_900303245.1). Lineage (NCBI taxonomy): Eukaryota > Metazoa > Chordata > Actinopteri > Carangiformes > Carangidae > Selene > Selene dorsalis. The sequence continues at coordinate 6,333 of OMNW01018320.1, forward strand.
CCTAAACTGAATGCACTTGTTGAAATTAAAATGAAAAGGTTCCTTGTAAACAGTGTTTGTATTTAGTCTTCACACACCACGTAGTGAGTATCCTGAAAGTCTAACAAGCATGTTCATTGTGTTGCCTTAATGGTATTAAAATGAAAAACAATGTCATTAAATTAAATTTTTGATATTGATCAATATGTGACCATTAGTGCTATGTAACAAGCGATCACTAGCATGCTCTAGTGATGTAATGTGTTTGTTTTCCTCACAAAAAATTACCAACAGGAAATTCAAGTCTTCGCATATGGTCAGTGTTCACAGTTAAACAGTGCACATGCGGTGCACCCTCAGTGTCTTTGCTGACACACTGCTGCGCCATGACCATGGTCCAAACGTGGCAGCTACAAGATGAGATGAAACAGTGGATAATAGTTAATTTAAAATGAGGGCTAAGAGATGGGGAGGGACCTTTGGAAGAGGCCAGGGAGCGAGAAGAACTGACAAGCAATCATAATTGAAGCTTTGGCCTGACTTCCACATTGGGAGTCCACAGTGGAAAAAAATGTGCTGGAGCAGGCTATGTTGTCACAAACGTAACGTCGCCTCACACTATTGTAAAGCAATCTTTACCAAAACAAAAGGGAAAAATGGACACACTTTACAAGAAGTGTTTGATGTGTGAAAATTCCTCCTAGTGGTTTTCCAAAAGATGCCCTGACCACTAAACTGTGAGTTTGAGTCTGATACCCTTAACAATGGAAGTGTCCTACTCTAGGTTTTGATAAGTGGCTCAGTGCTGTTCCAGTTCCCCTGAGATATAAATGCTTTCCCCGACATCTAGTGGGGGGAATCTAGGCTAATACTGCTCCATATTGAATCTGTCCCTCTGCCCCAAGAGAGGCAGATGCACTTTTAGCAGCATCTATTGTGCCAAGATTCCCTTCCCCTTCCTTGGTCTTGCAGAGTTTTTTTTTTGTTACCTAGTTACTTTTGAGCTGTGAGTTGGCCTTTGAAACAAATCCTTTCTCACAGAATGGCACTCAAAAACACCTCAATTTTGCCAGTACAACAGTTTGGGCATTTTATTATCTCTGCACAGGTGACCCAGAGCTGTTATCTCATCAAGGTCTCTGTGACTTCACAAAACACATTTTTGGCAATAACTCTATTTAGACACAATTTAACACAGTGCTTTAACTTTACAGGCAGAGATCAACTTTACAATGCCATGTACTTCTTGCCTTTATTCAGCATTGAAGGCAGGAAAATAAGGGACAATTTATTTATTTATATTCCTGCAACTTGACTGATTGACAGAGCCATCCACCCACAAGTTGATAATTGAGAGAGAGAACAGAGAATAGTTGAGAGAACACAAGTTGGCGTATAATGTATGCTGCATGGTAAGAATTAAGATGTTTATAAGATAAGATAAGCCAAATGCACATATTTATTGTACTGAGATCACTCTGTAAAAGTTTCATTACAACAATGTGAATTTTCTTAAGGCTGTTTGTGAGATGCCTATTCCCTCTGGGCCTTTAACTGTTGTATTATTCTTTATGCTAACATCGGGGCTGTAACACCCTGTTATGTCTGTGGACATTACTGTTTTGTGCTGGTGTCACATAAATGTTGTTAGAAACCCTCTCCTCCCTCTCATTACAACAGCTAGACTGAAACCAGATTTATGACTAAGACATGGTGTATGAGGAAATGTTTTTTTTTCTTTTATAGGATTTTCATGCATATTACAGGAGCTCTTAATGTTACATTCTAATAGTTAATCGCAAATAATCTTTGTAACCATTTTTATATATTTAAATACAAAAAGAATGCATCAAATTGTACTTAAAGGATGACACTGCTCCTCATTCTTTGTCAGCACCTTGCTTACCATATTCAGCGAACGCATACAAATTTGGGGTTTTCCCATTAACCCCCCTGACCCCTTGATGTTTTGTTTCTATCCTGCTGGGTAGCTGGTGTGTATTTATAGATTAGGTTTAACACTGTAGATCCACTGCTCTTCTTTTCACAGAGGCAGTAGTGGCTGCAGAAGCGTTCTCACGGTTGCTAGCGCCCCTGCAATCGATATCCACCTCTCACTCATCCGTGGCTTAATGTATGGAGCTGATGCTTGAGTAAAAGCTGCTAACTTTACTGTGGACCAAGTGCTTTGACCTTGTTGCACAATGAACAGTAAGGTTTGATGTAAGGTGTGCTACTGTGTGTGTTATTAGGGAGCTTTCACTGTTTAGACTGAGGGTTGATGCTTCCCCTGCGTGCTCTACCCATTTATAATGTTTTGTTTTCAGTGCAGTGGTCAACAATTTTTTGCTAAATTCTGAACCTGCTGATAGTGATCATGGTTACAGTGATCAGCTTATATGGATCAAAAAGAGCTTCTGTTGTAAAGCATAGGACCGCTTTCTCACAGCAAGTAAGACATTGGGATTATGAATATAAAATTATTAAGTGTATATAAAAATGTCAATCAGATGGTAATCTGCATTAAAAATAAATTAAAATAAAATACGTTTTAGCAATCATGAGCTTCAAATCAGATCAGTTTGGCCAAGACAGACATGATCACTGTAATGACTTTCTGCTGTACCTACAAGTATGAGGCTGCGAGTCATAAGTCCCTCTTATGATTTGCATTTGTTGTGAAGCTCTCTCTGAGTGGCAGGCCTTGTACAGGGACTCTGTCCAGTTCCAGAAAATGATTGGCACCGCGCACAGCCCATGTCAAATGCCCATAATCTGCAGTTTCAAGGGATAAGCTGCAGTGTCTGTGTTGAGTTTACAGCTGGGCTGTTGTAGGTTTTTGACATACTTTTCACCGCATTTTATTATGAAAGATGTGTTGCAGAGGCTTGATTACGTCATGGTTTTAACATCAGCCTGTTAAAGCCGTCTTTGGAGGGCCATCATGGTGCTCTGTGCAGACCCAGTGAGATTGGCTCTAATTTTTGGCATCTGGCTATTGATTTTTTTTCACATCATGGCATTTCATGGGCTACAAATAATTATGTTGTTAACTTTCAATATCCGAAACTAGTTATTAGAATATTAATACCTGTCAACGGTTTATTTACGAGGCCGTCGTCTCTGTTTTCCTAATGTAGTAGTCACGTGAGTGGAGAAAGTGACTTGTGTTAAGTTACACTAAAAGGAAACTTGTGACAGTCAAGTGTAGCCATCTCTGCCAAGCTGCTTCAAGAAAGCAAGCATCGATTTAACCTTTAAGAAAGACCTCAGGTTTCAGAGCATGGACGGTTTCCATGACACAGGATCATCATCTGATTTCAGTCTTAAAGTGGTACTACTCCCCAAATCTGTCTCTCTTGGGTATCTAACACGCAGCCAATGTGCATGAGAAGTTGCTGCAAAAGGGCTGTTGTTTCCATCGTAGACAGTTTGGTTTATGTTGGTTAAAATGTTTTCCATCAGTGATCTGGTCTCACACAGGACAGGAAGAAATTATGAACATGTCCATAGAAAACCAATGCAGCAGCATTCATCTCTCCTCTAGTGTTTGTATCTCCCTGCTTTCAGCCTTTCCCCTCTGCTTCCTCTCTTTTGTACTTGGATAAATTGCATCTTGGTTTGATCTTTTTACTGAATGCAGGTATATGAAATTGATATTGATCTTCTCACCTGACTCTTGGTATGGGAGTAAACAAGTGTGTTTTTCTAAAATGTCAGAGAGAATTCTATTAATGTCACATTATGATGGTTTTGTGATGAAAAGCCGTCTTTGGTTTTGGTGCTGGCTTTGACATTTAAGCTTCTTTTAGTGATTCAGTGACTGTCCTCTTCCTGTCATGTTTATAATTTTCACACACAGCCAACATAACACAGCTGACAATAGTTTATTGGCTGCTCCACGAACCTTTGTGTAAACTAGGAAACTGATGATGTCAGGTTTACATGTATTAACTTCAAAGTGGAGGTTCAAATATTAATGGCATGTTCACACCGAAACCGTCGGGGGCGTGATGGCGGCCGGAAGTCATTCATTTTCCATGAGAACCGGTGCCTTCAGGGGCGGGGAGTGTCAAAAGCGTCGGCGTTGCATTTCAGGCGGTGAGAGCGACAAGAGAAAGTTGAAGTCTCCTGAACTTTATGGAAATGAGCTATGATGCGGAGCAGCGGCAACCAATCAGAGTGTAAATGTCCCCCACTCAAGAAGAATCACACAACTGACATCAACTCATTTGCCGTGCATGCAAAGCATCCATGAATTTATGAACAGTGTCAGGGAGAGGGCAGCAAGAGCGAAATTAGATGCTCCGGATGGTTTCATTGTAAACGTACCATAAGAATTCTTTTTTACCAAGCTGCAGGAGAGTACCCACTAATATCCATGTTTTGCATGTGGCCAATAAATAATACATTCCTGTACTGACCACGTGTAAAATGTCAGGCTGGAGGAAGTGCAGTGGAAAAATGAAACCTTATCTAGCCCAGATTGACACAGTGAAGTGGATTGTTGGTCGATGTGATTGGACCCACAGCCATGTTTGTGTCCTGGGTTGACACTGGCAGACATTGGTGAATAGTTCGAGCTGGAAAATTAAACTAATGATATTGATGTTAAAATGAGAGCATTGACAAGAGTGGGTAAGCGTTGGAGAGAGAGTGAATCGACCAAACTAAAACTGATACGTACTTGGTTCTTACATAACTTTCAGTAGAACAAGTTGTACCTGTGTCCCTATATAAATTAGGTATTAAGACACCGTGTCCTCCCTCTGGCTACAGTTTTTGTCTCTAATAGGGCTTCAGTAACATTAAATGAATAACCTGGTAATTGCAGCCAAATTTATAAACTTGGCCGCCCAGAGCACCAGTTTGCTTATGAAGATGAATTGCCATTAATATTTTGGCAATTATTTTCACAGAGACATGAGCTTCACAATAACAAGAGGACTAACGTAAATTGACTTGATGTTTAGCGCAAGATACTTTTTTAAATTGGCTTTGTACAAACCAAAGAAGGCTCAAAACTGGAGTAACAGCAGCATTGTATCTAAGATAGTAGACACACTTTACAAAGTAAGGTTCCTCAGACAGCACAGTTACAAACTTTTCATCATAAACCTCAACAAAACCCAGATTAAACCTCATTAATGCATTTCATAATTAGTTTTTGTTCATTGGGTACCATCATGATTATCAAGAGCGTTGTGATAAGTCCCCAAAAAAGTGTTTGGAGGTAGGGCCCGTTTTTTCCTTGTCCTGTTTTGCTGAATCCCCGAGAAGATGGTACCTGTTTTAGAGTTAAACCTGGTTACCCTGACAACAGGAGAACAGTTTGGGAGAACAAGTGATGACCAATAATTAGCATTTTAGTGCATTTAATGCAAAGTGCTCTTGGAACCAGTGCAATTGCATTTAGCCTAATCTGCCATCATTATGATCAGTGGAGCATTCACTTTGGGCCCTTGTGTCTCAGGCCTCTGATTTTCTGCACCCAGGCAGGGAGAATGATTGAGTTCATGGTCTGCCCGTCAGTGTGCCCTAGCTCAACTGGACAAACAATCCCTCTATACCAGGCATGGACATACTACAACTTAAATGCGGCCCGTCAAATATTGGTACAAAACTGTCCAAGTTATAGTAAAAACTGCAAACTTTGATGCACTGGCAAAAAGGGTGACCAACAACACTGCTCCCACTGAAATTTTATGTAATTTGAATGTAAGTTTTGTTTGAATTGCTGGTAATGGCTTTTACATGTAATTTATATCAGTTCACTAAAACATCCATCTGATACTGGTCCGTCAAATTGTAAAACTCATTTTAGTCCCTTAGCCAAAAAGTTTGCCCTCCCCTGCTCTATACCAACGGACTTTGTAATTATCAGCCTTCGTTGTCTATTTGAATTACAGTGTGTGATCCAGCTGCAGATGAAGGACTTTGCCTAATAATCAATTAATTGAAAAGACCTCAGACACTGACTTCATATCTGGCTCTTGTCAGCTGTCTACCTCAACTGCATAACCGTATGTGATCTTAGCTTTAAATTGCATTAAGATAAGTGGCTACGCATGGATGGAGGGGGAAGTGGAGCTGATGGCTGACGAGATGCTTGACTTTTGAAGGCTCAATGTTATGAATAAGAATCCAGGCGTTTGTGAACTTATCTTCAGGCTTTTTGTAAAGAAGTCACTTTTATGTATGGACAGTTTTATTCCAGACATTTTGTATTGCTGTGTTTTGGTGTGTTTCTACACACACAACACAACCTGTATAGTGATATTATATTTTGAAGATGCAAGAACCTGATGGATAAAACGTTATTTTTTATATATTTTGCTTACATCAATCATATCTTATACTGTTGAAGTTTCAGCTGGTTGTTAGTTTTGCATCACGAGTTTATCACCACTACTATAGATTCGGTTGCAGCACCTATATCTCAAATTATTACTCACACATCCTTCCTATTGTTTTCCTTAATCAAGCCAGAGACACAACTATAAATCAGTGGGCAGGATCTGGCCTGGACCACTCCTATGAGTCAGTCTTGGCTCTCTCCTGGGAGAATTGGCCAGCTCAGTGCTCTGATGTAAATGTTACTTAGTCGTATGCTGGGAGAGAAGTGTGCAAAGTGCTGGTTATACAATATTCATGTGGCAGTGTTTCACGCATCCACAATCCATATAGTTTTCAATTTGCAGGGCCAGTGTAGCTAATTGTGTCCTTGCTGAGTTTTACTTGGCCCGCTTCCTTGAGACTACAAGTAGAATTTAAAAATAAAAGACTCTCTTCTCGGGCCAGTGCTGTGCACGTTTCTCCTCATCCTTCGTCATGGGCTGAATGCAGTATCACAATGTCATTTCTACGTGGCACATTCGACTGCTGCTTCACATCTGGTGCGAGTGAGAAAATGTAGGACGCTGTGTGTATGAGAAAGTGGTGGAGATCTGGAGTCCCTCCATCCAAACCATGTCACATTCTGGGTCACAGTGTCTTCCTTCACTTTTCTCTCTTTGTATTTCACATTTTGTTCAGTTTTTGTTTTTATTTTCCTGAGTTATGTTTTAGATGTCTTACAGATCTGTCTGGAGTAGAGAAATAAATCCACATCAGTAGTGTTTTATTATTTTGATAAAGCTATGCCGCCAGAGACTGTCATAAATTTCCCCATCCTTCTCCCCTCTCAGTGTCTTTCTGTTTTCCTCTAGCTGCTGTCTGCGTTTGGCTCACATCTCCATTGCACTACCTCCCCCTTTGTCTTTGTCCCTCAAGCGCTGTCAGCCCAGGGATTCTCTCTCAGTTCACTTCTTATTTAGGTTAGACATACTCAAGTGTTATGGCTTCCTCCTTTGCCTTGGCAGTAGGATTTAAAGGCATGGATAACACCCCTATGCCCAACCTATTACACTTGTTGGTTTCCCAACAGATCATTAACTGAGTTGTCATCTGCAGAGATTCATGCAAAGTCCTTTTTTGAAGCTGTTAAAATTTAGCTTCACGTCATGCAGGGTTTACAGAGTCACTGAAAACCTGGGTGAAGTGAACCCGTCGGAGTGGGACTAAGTGATTTCTTTTTTAGTTGGCGGAAGTTCTGCTGGCTGTGAAGTGGTAATAATCCAACAAAAATATCCATGATGTATGGGTTCTGTGAAGATACAGTTGAAATTTCATACAGACCAAACCTGTCCTCTGCAAGTGTTTCAATGCAATGCAGATTTTTATGTATTTATTTATTACTTTGCCCTGAGTCAGTACAATATTGCATTTGGGGAGGCAACTCTGAATCTAGGTCTGGGACTCATATTTATGCTTTTGTTGTATATTAGGGTGTGTGTGTTAATGTGGATACTGTTGTATGAACTGATGTGTGCGTTGTTTTGTTTTTTTGGATTTGTGGCTTATCACACATCGCAGCTGTTGGAGAATGCATTGTTCTTTGCCCTGGCAGGATTAAGAGGCATTTCAAGAAAAAACAAAACGCCAGAATGGGATGTTGAAATCAGAATTTATTTTAGCTGTGAACAATACACTATATGTCGAGTACAGCCATTTAGAATGAGAGAGCAAATTTTAAATTGGAATAATAAGTGAGTTCATTAAAAAATGGATTCTCGTGGATCAGTCAGATACCTCCAGTCTTCATGGATTGTGATTGGCTGCAGCTCCCACTGTGTTATCTAAAATTGCACTGAGTAGAATCTTGTTTCTCTCCATGAAGTATTATATAATTATGCTTTTATACTGTTAGTTTCACTTACCTTGGATGCCTGGACTGGATGCAGTGGTTCTTTCATACCAAACCTACATAAGCTACAGGGACTAATTGAAACTAACAGTGGTTTGTGTTGTATGTGTGTGTGTGTGTGTTTGGACAGGCTGGTAACTTTAGAGTTAAGCAGCAGTCTTGACCATA
>OMNW01018323.1:0-26721 GCA_900303245.1 Selene dorsalis
GTATTTGCAGACTATTGATAAATATCATGCACACATTCATCTTGTAAGTACAGTAAGCCCCTTCAGGTTTAGTTTGTTTTTCAAATAAAAGATACAGCTCTACAGGCATTTTCTTTGATGAAGTGTCAGCTATTTGCAGTTGGCCTTCAGTAACCAGCTTTTCCCATTCGCTCATTTTTTATTACCTTTTACTTTTATTGCCCCTTCAAGCTGCCTGTGTTTCACTGGATTCTAGATCAGTGACGAAAGGTATTTTTAGGAAATCGCTCTGTGTAGAAATGCCGGCGGCGCTAAACTAAGCCATGAACCTGAAGCACAGGCTTTGCTTCAGAGATAAATTGGATAAGGATTTAATGTTAGTGATCATATATATTTAGACTAAACAGGGCAGTTAAAGACTCAGGAGAAATTGAACATGACAGCCCCCCCAGGCTCTGCTGAATGAAAAGGACAAAAAAGGTTGAGAAGTGAAACTAATGGCCCCTAGATTGAATCAATTTCAAGTGAGCCCCAGTGTTGAGATCAGTGCAGTAGCAGGAAAGCCATTCCTGTTGCTGCTCCTTCGTACAGGCGGGGGCACATGCTCTAACATGACCTGTTGAAAACTCAATCTCCATCTGTGTTCTCTCTTCAGCTGACTGCCAGCCCCCCTGCCAGAACCGTGGCTCCTGCAGCCGGCCACATACCTGCGTGTGTCGTTCAGGCTTCCAGGGGCCCCGCTGTGAAGAAGTGGCTCCAGAGCAGGTGTACATCCATGACAGAGGCACCCTGAGGCGAGTTCAGCCCGGCACCAACCCTTTCCAGAGAGACCAACCGCGGAGAAAGCCCTCAGAAAGGCAGGCCATCGACACCACCAAGGTCCAGACCCCGCGACCTGCGACCACCAGACAGCCTGTGTAAGTGGTGCAGCTGTGCTTCTCTAGCTTCTCTTATTATAGCCAGACAGAGCCCCACAGCTTTACCAAATAAAGATAGGCAAAATAAAAAAGAGAGCAAGTTGTTCAATGTAACATCACACTTTCTTGATAACAATCACTGAATGAAGGCCTGTTAGCTAGGTCACTAGCGGACAACACATCCCTTCAGTTTATTCAAAAGACATGCATTTGCCCATTCAGCTCTTGAATAACTGTCTGGAAACCATTAGTGTTTTATAGGCCAACAGATTTGGGGAGTCTCATTCTTTATTTTGATAGCAGTGCTTTTTCAGAGCATATGAAAAGTTTGTCTTTATGCAGAGTTAATATACAGTATTTAGTGTTATTTCGCAGAGAGATATTTGTTTAAGCTACCATTACTGTCACGCAGAAAACAAATTGACACACGGTGCTATTAGAAATTATTTAAAGGCTCTTGAACAAACAGTAGTTCATTACGCTCCTGTTCAACGCTGGTTGTGTTTATCGTTGCGATAAATCAAACCAGATGACTGGGTTCATATGTTAAATCTTTAATACACGTTAAGTAAAACAAATACTAGGTAAATCAAGTAAGCTTTGGTTCCATTTGCTTCAATGCCTGAAAATGTATCAGGTAAATCTGTAAAATATAGGAAAATATAAGATGATTTATCAGACAGAAGTATTAACCCATGCTATTTGCTTTGAAAACAGAGCTGGAAGATTATATTTTCAGGCTTTGGCTGTTTTAGTTTGTTCTTTGATGTACTGTAATAACTGTGACTATAATGTATCCAGCTCATAATTGCTCAGACTAAGGGGTCTTTCAGTGCATTCAGCAAATTCTCCAAGGACTGCTAATCAGACAGGCCTAATAGTTTCTTGGCTTGAAAGTCTGACTGTTTTAGTTCCAGTCTTGTTGGAAACAACTTTTTGATTTGATTAATCACTTTACCATGGCTAGAACCATATTCTTGATCAAGGATGTTGAAAGGGAGTAATTATTTCCGGGAATATTTTTGATGGATTGTTATTGCTTACAGGTTCAGACTTATCTTGTCAAATTGTGCTCCATTTTGGACTCAGGCCCAGTGCTTTTCTAATCCGCTCACAGTTGGTTAAAGTGCCATAATTTGTTTGGGCACTGAGGTCATCATTCACTTTTTAGCCAGTTTGTCATCTGTGTAATTTCTCTCCACCAAACCACTTAAACATTCTCTATTACATCTGACATTTATGGTGCTCCTCCTGCTAATTGTGAGGGTCTTGTGTCATTTTGTGCTTTTACTGGTGTTATGGATTTACGCTGGCTGAGGCAGCCACATGTTTGTGGTAGCTCTGAAACTCTGCTAAATGTTCTGGCAGATGATTCATAAGAGTTTTTTGTACTTCCTCCTATCCCAGAACGATTATCTTGGAGTCATAGTAAATGTTCTAATCAATACAAGACCTCTGTAGAGTGCACAGTTGCTATGCATATGTTTTCTTTGTTCTTGACTCACAGGACATTTTTGCGTTCTGAGTCACAGATCTGGGAAAAATAGAAAGAGCCGAGGCTACAGGTTCAACATTGTAAGAGGCAGACAGTGTTTCTGAGTCACAGTTGCCCTTACTATGTCTGTTTTCACAGTCATGTTTCTCCTGAAGCTGACTAACTGTTTGTAATAGGTGCTGTTAAGTTCAAGATGAGCCATTTCCCTCCACTGCATTGCAAAATTTCCAAGCACGCAGCTCAGACTAATCCAATTACTAGATGACAGATTTTGCGGAAATCTTCGGGTCAGAATAAAAACACATGCCAAAATTGTAAAACACCTTCATTTAAATGTTAGTCAAAAAAATGATTTGAATACTTGACTCTCTTTCATTGGTACTTCCAGGAAGCTTTTTGAGGGCTTGTGTAATGCACATTTAAAGCTCAGCCCTCATGAACTTCTGCAAATGTTCTGCATTCTCTCGGCCCAGAATGATCTTTTAGGGGTGGAACAGTGTTCCCCCTGGAGAAGTGGTGGATGCAAGTCTTGGTTTCAAATATCAGGCTGAGGTTCCACTGTTTCCAAAGCTAGGAAAGCACGAGCAATGTGAGGTCACACAGAGTGAGAGTCAGATAGAGAGACGAGACTAGTGCCAAGGCTCAATTAAGGAGTAAGAAGAGGAGTGGGGAGGACAGACGCTCAGGCTCAGATAGATCATGTTGGTCTTGCTCCCACTTGAGAAGGCAAAGGCCACTTCGTACAAGCAGCACCCAGCCAGTCTCTTTCATTTTTCCCTACTAGAGAAGGTGTGAGGTACTATATATGTCTCTCTTGGAGTGGAGTTAACTTATTATGTCAGAAGCACCCTATTACTGACCCAGCCTGTCAAGTGGCGCCAAGAACAAGAAATAATGTAAAGGAGGGAATGAGAGAGATGGGGATAGAACAAAAAGAATGATAATAAGAGAAAATGTCGATCAGAGGGAGAAATTATGGCGCTTAAGAAGTGAAAGTGACAGACTAGTCTTGAATCAGTTAAGCTCTCTGTTGTCCATACCTGCTGCTAGGCCCAACTTGTTACCATCCTGTAAGCTCTCAGTCAGTGTGCATATCAGAAGACGGGGAAATTGTCGTGTCTGTGGCAGATTTTAGGTGGTTTGTCAACATCTCACGGAATATGATGGTTAACTCAATTTTCAGCAGACTGGCGCTAAACATTTGTGTGGCTAGGCACAGGCCTTTTTGATTAGGCTTTGAGCAACTAAAATAGAATTTGCAGTCTGGTTACTCTATTAAAAAAGTAAGTGCTTTTATTAACACTTGATTGAAGGAGCCGTCTTTTCTTTGGCATTGCTTTGACAGTAGATGTTTTTAATTACTGAAATAGTTTACTTAAGCAACATTTGCATGCATGAAATTGTTATAGACTTCTTTTGCAGTAGAGTTTTTTTAATTTTTTTTTGCACTTACCCAATAGCATACATAAGGCACTCTGCATAGTTTTATGGGTTAAAGTGGAGTGGCTTACCAAAATTTAGAAATATAACTTCTAAACTCTACAAAGCTGTCAGAGTCAAACAGTTAGATGACCTAAAGATATCCTGATTGGCTAGTGTCTTGGTTAGCAATTTCCTTAATGCCCCAATGCTAATTATCAGTCACTTGAAGAACAAACCTTCAGACATGATGGAACCCTCTATCCTTTTTGTGCAAATCCAACCATTGGACTGTATTTATCCACCCCTAACAGGACTGTAGAGTCCATATGCATCTTGATAGCAATCTAATCTCATCAATCAATCTAATTAATCTCAGTGTTTGGCCCGTTGGCTGAGCACTTTTTGCATGCCTCTTCTGGAAGCAATCTGGGCAAATTAACATCCTTTTGTGCCCAGATAACAGCTTTTTCTGTCTGAACACATCTTCGTGCCTGCTCTGTCTCTACTGGCAACATAGGAACAAGTCTGTCCATTCAAAGTTTTGGTTTCTTTCACCCCTTAACACCCACTGGCCTGTGGGTTGTATTGCTTCTAATGCATGCTGGGCCAGTGGTTTTAGAGGGTTAAGCTGTAGTTTGTATCTTTCAAAATCTAATGATTGACATGTTGCCAGTCTTGTCCAGATACACCTCCACTGTGAAATGGTATTTTTGGGGAATGAACTGTTTCATGAGCAGTCATGAACAGTCCTTCAGAATGGGTCCAGCACATTTGTCACTGACAGCATTGGGTAAAAGTCTTAGTTGAATGGACAAAACATATGAGGGTCTTCCTGTCGAGTGAAAATTGTGATACATGTGAACATGTGTCCATACTATACTCCCTCTTCTTGTATTTCTGTCTTCAGCCTTCCACCTTTTCCTCTGACCCTTTCAACTGTGTCCCAAAGGTCTCAGTTGAATGTTCTGTGGGATTCAAACAGTAAAACTGAAAATAGGTACATCCTATATGCAGCTGGCAAACAAATATATGTTTCCTCCTCTGACCTGCACGGTGGAACAAATGTGTTTCGCTGCAACCCAGGGTTTCCTGTGAGTGCTGTGCTCAGCAGTAGTGAAAGGCTTGTCCCTGTCAGCATGAGATCCTGTAGATCACAGCTGGTCCGTCAGCTCCCACCATGAAGGTCAGGGCCAACGGTGACCACTCCTGACTAAGCTGGTGATAACACATAGAGGACGTATTCACCAACTCCTATGAGTCCCTCATATTAACGTCACACCCCTGCTGTTCTCTTACATCAGCCCTTTGCAGGAAACAGAGGAGGGCAGAGCAGGATGTGTGTGCTGTATGTCGGTCATCCCTGTAAAGGTCACCTCTCTTTGGTCTCTGATCTCTCTCTCTGCTTACATAATCAGAGTCAGGACAGCTGGCAGCACCTACCTGGATGACAGAGCTGCACATTGATACTGCATAGCTGATTTCAAGTTGCCATGGTCTTTGAAATGGAGCTTAAAGGTAGAGTCTGTAGGATTTTTTAACAAAATAGATTTATACAAAAGAAATACTGCCTAATCATCACCTGTGGGCTTCTGCTCATGTGTGGTGGTGACTGTGTCCCCCCAAAAAGTATTTTGATGTTTTGGTGTAGTCAGGATGTTTCTGGACGGTGTGAGGCTGCCATTTCTTCTGGCTTGACGCTGTCCAGTTGCTATCATGGTGGTAGTAGCAAATATTTAGTCGAGAACTTTGAAGTCTGAAGTGGAGAAGGGTTCAGTGTGAACAGCAGTTGAACATGGGCCAGTCCTCATAACTGGCATGCGCCCAAAAGGAGGGGCACAATTTGAATGTTGTGTTTTCAAACTGCAACGAACAAACCTACAGACTCCACATTTAACATACTACACTAGATTTGATGACTCAATAATAAAATAACCTCCAACTTTAAACAGACATTGTATAGTCTTGATTTTGGGTTTGTATTTAGAGACATCGTTTACATTCTGCTGAGGCACATATGAAAAAAGACCTTTTTTCATAAAGTGAAATTGCACCATTAATTAAATAAGTTAATCTTGACTACCCGTCAGTGTGATTAACTAACTCCTCTAAAGCTGTGTTCAAAGAGACAATAGCACAATGTTAATAAAACAAGCCCTCATCATTCATTTAAATGAGGCCACTAAGATACAGGGTTTGTTTGACAAAATTCAATCTTGGCTTACCTTTGCATACGATCAACACACCAGGACTTGAATTTTTAAACACTGTGCTGTTTTAGTGTCTGGCAGAGATTTGAGACAGGAAAAAAAACCCCAGAAAAATAATGTTCCTTTAACTAAGGCAATTATGTATTGTGATTGCAATAGCAGTGTGATGCAATTTGTTTGACTGTGGTCATATGACAGATAGATATGACATGCAATACAGTACAGTGTGATATAGTAGAGGCCAATGTACAATATGACATGATGCTTATGTCACTAAAGATGAATAAGTTTTTACCTGCTTAATAATTTGGCGCAAGGGATGCAGTGATCTAATGCATGAGATCAGTATGATAGTTATGAAGTCGATCAGTTATCGGGCCAGTACTGATCCAACATTATATGAAGTTTCTGTCACGGTTTGTCTCTAGTTCTTGTTTTATTTTGAAGTTCCCGTGTCTTGTCTTCCTGTGCTTGCCCTCCTGTGATTACCTCATGTGTCTCACCTGTGTTTGATTGCCCCACCTGTATCTCGTTTTTCCCTCATGTATTTTTTCCCCAGCGACTTCCTTTGTTTCATTTGTAATTAATAGTCCATACCTGGTTACTAGTCTCTGTCTGCATTTTGGGTCCTTCTGCAAACCCAACTCAATGTGACAGTTTCTTTAAAGTGCTCTGTAAAATTCAGAATTTGTACACCAGTGCATCAGTTGCATTCATTAAATCAGAGCTTCAAGTGCCACAGTAATCCCTGGTTTTAGCAGATTTTGGGGCACAAAATCATGCACCCAAAATGAGAAGGTGAGTGCTCTTGAATCCTTCTGATCCATCCGTTATAACACTGGTCTTTTTTTGAAAGGCAACTCCTTAAATTTTACAACCTAGAAGTCATAATGGGTAGACGAGATACTGAAGCTGCAGACACATGAACGTGGCTTGACTGTCTGTGTGGAAAACACTTTGGAGCCATAGACACAAATCTGAACCAGTTCTGTGTCAACAACTGTTGTATTGATAATGGAAATCCTAAAATAATTTGCACAGATAGAATCAGGAGACTCAGAGCTTTCAAACAATGGATAATTTTAAAAGGCTGTGTGAGGATTACATCTGGTACAAAGCAAAACACATCTGAAGTGGTGCTATCTAGTCCAAAACGTCCCAGTGGTGGGATATCGGTGTCAGAGTCAGTATATCCCTATCTATCACCACTGCCTTTTGATTGCAAATGTTTCAAATTTAATTTCAGTGCATCAGTTTCTTGGTCAATTACTCAAAGTAACTGCTTGGGACAATTTTGAAAAAAGTGCAATTTGCTTCAGGGATGATTACAAATTTGGTCACACCCAGTGACATACTGAGAGACTGAAGAAAAATAAAAAACACCCAGTAACGAATAGTAATAGACCCTTAAGTGGTGTGATGCACAGGACTTTCTCTGCATTAACTGTTATGCTCATATCAGCCCCACTGTTTGTCTGGTGACTAATAGGACTGGTGGTTATGTGGCTTGTTGACTCAAGGCTTTGCGCATAGCCACACAGCTGTTTCTCAGAGGAAACTGTGGTCATAGTGGGAGTTCTCCATGTTAATCATGGATCACTGCTTGCTTTCACTCCCACTCCAGACAAACCACACGACCAGCGCCGACGGGAGCCTCTGTCAAAAAGGTAACCTTAGCACCTGTATTGAAATATTGTTTCACTATCACCAGGGTTCCTTGGTTGTAACGATTGCTGAAGAATTCGGGGTATCGAGTGTAAGGGAAACGCAGAGCTTGAATAAAATACGATCATAAACGTTGAAAGGCGGGAGTGGAAATTCGTTCAACAAGTTTCTCATAACTCTGTTGAGAGGATAATAAATTAAAAGAGTAGCCCAAATCCCCACAGTAGCTTTCCATCTCATAATACTTTTGATGCCTTTGACTTTGATCAGATATGGGTGTTCTTAACACTAAAATATATATCTAAACATACAGCCTGGGAAAGTTTTTCTATTGTACCACCTGGCAGTCTGCTTAGCTGCTTAAAGAGGACATGCACAGAATCATCCTCACGTCTCCCTTTTTGGCTGCTGCCAAAACAGAGAAGGTCTGCAGATGGGGACTCATGGGCTAAAGTAGAGCTGAGGGATAAAGTGCGGGGTAATTCCCACAGGTTGTATGTGTTGCTCTCACATGAATAGGACTCTATCTCCGCTCTAAACCAGGCATACGAGCATGTGTCCAGAGCTGTGATTTGTGTCCCAGCGTGGGCAGAGTGGGAATGAACTTGAACGGGGTCAGGTTAACTGGCTTTCTGCGTGTGGATTGCAGGCGTGTTTGTCTTGGCGTGCTGGTGCTACAAACTTGACCTTTGCCCCGACCCTGGTCCCTGGTGAGCATTTTCACTTGCGATATGAATGGGATAGGGCTTTCCGGAGCATGGCTGGACATCCTCTGCCATGGGTTTTGTGATGTTGTCGGGGGGTACTGCGTACCTCTGCTACTGTGGGTTAACATCAACATGGCAGAGTGCAGACTCAGCTGTGGAGGCCACCCTGTCCTCAGGTGAACTCTACACACCGTGGTAAAGGCAAGAAGATGAAACGTTGAATTTTGAGCAGCACATGAAGGTGGAAATCAACCAACATTGATGGAGCATATATTGTGAATATGTGTGTCTAGATGTCGTGTAAATTTCCAATAATGAGGAAGTTAAACATATGACATTTTGAACGAGCCAGGCCAGGAAGACTTGGTGTTTTTTTCTTTCTACAAACACAGAGCCAAACGAGTCCCATGAGTGTTTGGCTTCCTGCTAGACCAGAGGGAACAAAGGACCATAGAGAACTCAGCACTCAGCGTGGGACAGATATGTCTTTCTTTCTCTCCATCCCAACTCTCCCGAAGCCCCATCCCAAACACGCTCTCTGTGCTGCGGTGCCAGCAGGCTCGGCCTGCGTGGCCAAATCCATCTCATCAAGCGGGCCTGTGCAGATGCAGCTGTCGGAGGCACAGATATTGTACAGCAGTTATAGGAAGAGGGGGCGCCTCTCCTAGAATGCAGTCCAGCCTCCAACTCCGGAGCTAAGGCAGATGCAGACAGCATCAATCAGGCTCATCCCACCAGATATGGGGCAAGGTGCTGAAAGTGTGAATTAGCAGCATGGCTGCGGATGGGAGCAGTTAATCTATTCACATGTCAGAATGTAGGGTTCCTCTGGGGCCAAGTGGTGGAACGGACCTCCAAGGGCGGCAAACAAGCTCATGCAGCATGCCGAGTTTGACATTTTTCTTTTATCCAGACATCAGATTTCTCCTTTGTGTTGGTTATCTGTCTGCATTTTTCTCTTGTGGTTTTAGTGGATCCTCTGCTGAAGTTTTTGTCGTTTTGCAAAACCATGTTACAGGTCTGTTAAAAAAATCCCTCGATCATCTCTCTTATTGGAAACCCTCTCTGGCTCACTGTCGAAGCCGACTGACATACGACACTAACCAGTGTAGGCACAGGCTCAGTCAGCACTTTGTAATGGCTCTTCCTGCTGACCTGTCTTGCGGCATTTTACTAAGTGAATGATCAGAGCAACTACAATAAACTGGAGAGTATTGAATGGCCTCTCAGCTCCCAGTGTGTCTGGGCATTTTGATTCTGGCCCCTGAACCACAGCAACCACAGTGCTTTGCTTACATCCAGAATCAGGCCTTTCTGGATTTCTGATAGCTTGAAACCCCCACTTTGTAAACGCTGAGGCGAAAACAGACAGGTTGCCACTGCTGCTGCCCCCTGGAGATATAAAAGTGAGCTAGTTATTTCACAGTTTGTGGCCTGTGATTGAGTAGGCTGCAGTAGTCTTGTGTTTTGATCATGTAATGTCTGAAAACCTCAATGAGGTCAAATTCACAGAAAATCTATTTTCATGCTGGCAGTGGGGGAGGTAATACCTATAAAATGAAGTGGAACTTCATCTCTTCATTTGTCTGTGTAGCACTTTGGCTGATCTGACAGTCTTTTCTAAATAAATTTCTCAAGAACCTTCTCTCCTTCCCAGTGTGCACCAGGCCCAGTTGTTGCACTAATATAAGCCTCATTCCCCAGGGAGAGGAAAAAAAACAAAAACTTTCTGAATCAATCCAACTCTGCTGTAATTCATTTCACCCAGGCTCTGGCTGCTACTAGCGGGATTCCTGGAAGGCCGTCCAGACAGAGAGAACATGATTTAATCCAGCCTCTGTGGCTGGTGCGATAAGCTTTCAGACACACCCAGATTTTCACAAGGGGAAATATTCTGCCAGGACCCACAATTATCCAAGTCATAATGACTAGAGATGTTATCAAAGAAAGACTGGACCTTAATTGCTCACCGATGTTAAGCCGTATGCAGCCACGTATGAAGAGGTTGTTTCAGGAGAAAGGAGCTTATCGTCAAAGTGCTGCACATGTTACTGTGACTAGGTGTTTTCCCGCAATTCTTTGGGACAGTTATTGGACTACTGGCACAGCTGGAAAAGGCTAAATTCAATTTCCAAGGAGAATTCAGTCAAAATTTCATAAGTATTCTGACTATTGAGGCCGTGCTGGTATCCATTCATTATTCATTTTTTCCGAGAATTAAATCTGTTTGTTTATTGTTGCTTTGCCAAACATATTTTTAATTTCACCCATTCATTGCTGCTTACAGCATTTTCCCCATCTTATCCTCTCTCGTATGCATAATCATAGTACAGGTTGTATACCCTATAGCTGACCAAATTCAAAATGCTTTATAATTTTTCTCTTCTAAAGTCCAACCAGTGGTACATAAAGTGAGCTCTTTGAAGGAATATATCAAATTTGGGGAATATCCTGTCACCACTCTCATGTTTGTGCTGGAGCCAGGAGCGAGGTGAGCTCACTACAGAGGGAAATGAAGGAAACAGGGAATCTACCACCTTGCTTATGTGCAGATTGCGTAAAAAATGCCATTTGGCAGTTTTATAAAGAGTTATGTACTTGACTGTTTCTTGCCAGGTATTAAGCAGAGTTTCTAGGAAGTCACCCATCCCTGCTGAGAAATAGTCTGATGCACAACTTCAAATTACAACATCATGTTTGTTTTATGCACTGATGAATCAAAGACAGTTGAACGTGTAAATCCATTGTGAGCTTTAGAAGATTTTGGTGCCTTTGGACAGAGCCAAGAGTAACAAAGCTGTTTCCCTCTGTTCTTAGCTTGTATTTTAAGCTAAGATAAAATAACAAGCTATTTTCTGTAGCTTCTTATTGACTATGCAACAAGAGTTCTTTTGGTGACTTGAAGTTTATTGAATTTCAAAGACAAAACCCAGCCCAACACATCCCCAAATACCAATAACAGAAGAAAGACGGGAGTAAAATGGAATAATAGTAAAAAAAAAGAAAGAAAGAAAGAAAGAAAGAAAAGAGAACAAACAGAAAATAACAAACAACAAACCAATGTAAACCAGAATAAATTTGTCATATTTGTAAATATGTCAACTCAAAGTCCTTAAGAGATGAATGCAGTAGTGTCCATATAATGTTTGCCATTGCTGCTTGCCACATTCATGACGGTGTCAACAAGACGTGTTTACACTGCAAAGACAGTCAGTATACTCACAAATACACATGGCAACATGCTGTAACAAACAAATATCAGTAAGCATTCCCCCATGTATGTATGTTTTTTGTGTCTGGCACTTACAAGATATTTAAAAAAAGGTGTGTTCACTGGCTCCTCTGTAGCAAATCAACCACAAAACTTTTCTCATGTATTATTGCATATTTCTACTTCATTTAAAAGGCCATAGGATATTGCTTTAAAAGACGCCACCATGCCCCGTTCTGTGCTCCATTCCTGGAGTGAGAATTTTTTTAGTGAGAAGTTGACGTGCGAGCTTCATGATTATCTTGCAAAACAAGCTGTGAGAAAAGCCAAGTCTCTGGAGGTTAAAACATTTATTACCAGAGATTAAACATCCACAAGAAGCTGTAATTTAGGGTAAGACTTTAATGTGACAGAGGCTCATGTTGAGTTATTTTTGAATTTCAAGCAAACACAAACTTTACCACCGTGGCATTGCACGACTTTGTTGCTACGAGGAACGCACAACAACAGTATAATGAAAGTGAGCTTGGATATTGTATGTATTGGTGCCTGCTGAGGATCAAACCTCAGGATTTTATTGAAAGAAACACACACGGACCTCGGTGGGGAATAATGAATGGATGAGGGCGTTCTGCATAAAGCTCGTGGAATGAGATGGGTGACCACAGTGGGGTTTGACCACTGGTGGTACAGATGGCTTGGTGCGCTGACTGGGTGGGTAAGAGAGGATTAATCTTTACTCAGCCCACAGAGACTATACACCTCCTAAAATACACCAAGGTTGTTCAGACTGTCCAAATTCTGAATTAAACTTTTTTTTAACCTTTTTGCCTGTGAGTCCAGAGAAGGAGATCAAACTAGCCCATCCTTTCATTTAAAAAAAAAAGAAAATAGACCTAAAATTTCTAATTAGTAAATCATATCTTATCAAATATCAGATATAAAAGCTGACTTTTTGCTAAATCACATTCTGAAGCAGGCAAGTCATACTTGGAACAAGACTCCAAGTCAACCCAGGATAGTATCTTTATAATCTGGAATGTTTTTCTTTTCCTAGCTACATTGTAGTCAGCGTTTTGGACGTCACAGAGATTCATAACACTATTGGGCTTTGAGTAGCAAAACATGAACAAGAGTCAAGTGTGTATGTCTTTGCTAATGTTCTTGAATAACACCCCCTGGGACCAGTTTCAACAGTCTGCGCTCTCCCTCCTTGTCTGCGAGCTTCGGTCTGAAATGTGGAGCACCATCTGTTGTAGAGTCTTTTGCTGAAAAACATCTCTCTCTCTCTCTTGACATTCTCAGATTTAAAATGTAGCGCGCAATGATACGCCATCTCTGTCCATTTCAAGGTGTTTCCCAGTTTAGCGATGCCTCCTCTGAATGCCATGGTGTATTTGCAAACTCACTACTTTTCATGGTTTATTTGTTTCATCACAAACCATCTGAATCCAGATCTCCTAACTGTTGCTTTGCTGCTTCACAGGGAACACTTAAAAGCTTTGGACTGGGGGCCAATGCTTTGTCGTATCCAGAAACTGTTTGCGCCCCTTACACGGTGCTCTGTAAAGCTCTCAGTTCTCCTCCTGTGACTGCGAAAGTGCATGTCCCAAATACACACTCATAAATCTTCTCCTCCTTTGTTGCCAGCAGCGTTTGCAGTGGTTTAGCAGCACAAAGTTTTCATTGTTTCAGCTGCTGTTTGCACAATTTTTTAGATTTTTGCTGTTCCCTCCGGTTAGACTGATGATCTGCATGTCGGAGGGTGAGCTTTGAAAGGGGCAAACAGTCTTTACCACTTCCTCTAAATGCAATGAATGTGTGTAAACGTTCATTTACACTCGGTCTTTGATGGCCATCGTTCGGTCTCCCATTTACCAAGTAGCTTTCAAATTGCCCCAATTATGTGCAGTTCTTATGTAATAAGGGTTTTTGGCTGACGCTCTGTGTTGGAAAGAGGTAAATGGAACCATTAAACATTTTGTTTAAATAAAAAGAATAATGACTTGATTTTCCGCAGCAGGATAGAGAGAGACTTGTGTTGATTGGTCCTAAACCTACTGACGGTTCCAGAGGTTTTCCCGCCCGTCACTCTGGAGGTCATGTCCAGTCCAACACAAAGAAAATTGTGACGGGACAAAGTGACAAAGCTGGGTGCTATCGAGTTTTGTGGTGTAACCCAGACCGGGATGCTCATGCCAGACACTTCTGCCTGCTGTCAGACTGTCTTGTTTAGACAGTCTGTTCAAGGCCAAATGGCTCCATCCAGCAACCAGACGAGCTCTTCATATCGGTCTATTTTCTGCATTTGCTGCCATAAGCCAACAATCCAGGCCATTAGATGTGGGTTCAGAGTTAGGTATTCTAAAACAAATCAAAATGAAAAATGAGCTTTGCCAAGGTAGAGTTGTGCTGAGCTTCAAGTGCTGAGAGGGCCTGTGAAAGACCATTTAAAGGACCAGTGTGGAGGATTTAGTGGGATCTAGTGGCAGAAATAGAATACTCATAATAATGTTTTCATTAGTGTTTAATCACTTGAAACTAGAAATTGTTGTGTTTTTATGTTAGAGCCCTTCATATTTACATAGTGGCTGCAAAGTTGCACCACTTTATTTCTACAGTGGCCCCAGAACAGAGACCTACTTCGCCAGGTTGCAACCTGCAATCTCAGCACTAGATACCACCGAATCCAACATATTTGTCTTTTATTAAAAAATCCTGACCCTTTTCCCAACCTACTTGGCATCCAGTGCCCAGAAAAACTAGGTTTTCCATCTGAAAAACATTAACTGACAAATATGCTTTATTTTATATGGAGATTTACAGAGACAGATGATAAGGAAAGCGCCGAGACTGAACTGTTAGTGAATGAATCAGCTGTGGCCCATACATTACTGTACAGGGCTTCACATAAACACTGTTTGGGCCTCGTCATCGCTGAGTGGGTTAAGGAGATAGTTTAAGACGTAAACACTTCATGAGGATCTAGGTCACTGCATGTATGTGTGTGTGTGAGCTGGTGTGCGAATGTTTTGGGTGAACAGGATCATCAGATAAATCCTGAATTCCCCCGTCCATCTAAGAGGCTCCTGTTTCCCAGTGGGCAACTAACAGAAACAACACAGTCATCACTGGGATGATGGGAAGTGGTGTTTTCCAAGCCCTCCCCACTGGGGTTTCCTGGCACTTATTAAAAAGTCACCTAACCAAATTTCTCTGCACAAAGCCCCTTCCCCCAACACACTTTCATCAAAAACTTCAAAGCGTACCTAGCGTTTTGCTTGGCAGTGTAATACATCAGGTTCTTTTAACAACGTGGTTTATGCGCGGCATCAGCAGAAGCCGAGAGATCAGAGGGTTTGCAGCCTTTTTGACTGTCCTCCAGTTCCTGGGCCTGGCTTGTGTTTTCACTCTGTGCTGTTTGCGCTCCAAACCTGCCTCCTCTCCAACTCATCTGGGTCAGGAGGCACGGCTGGAACTGCCATTCACGCTGCCTGTCATGCCTTAATGAGAGCTAATATTCACATGTTGTAATGCTGCGATGAGTTCAAAGATACACAGTGAGCAAGTGCCAAGTAATACTTTTGCAACACGCTGGATGTTTCATGCACAGTGTCAACTCTTGGCCATCACTGTGATTTGTAATTTCCTCAGATGTGATGATGTTTAGCTCTAATTGCTTTCCATACATGTGAACTGAATAATGATGAGTGAAAGTGGACAGCGCCAATAACTGTATGTCTTAGTTGGAGGCCTCCTTTGCTATCAAATATGAACTGATGCTTTGATCAAAGCTTTGGACTGAGATTTATCAGTGCATAAGAACAGTCTGTTTGAATATAATTATTGAGCACATGTTCTGAACATGAAATAATACATGTCAGCGACTGAACCAAGTTGCGTCTCACGTTTTATGCAAGTGAATCTCCCCAGTGTAATCAAAGTATATAAATAATAAAACTATCATGTGTACCCATAACTTTTTTTGTTTTGGCTATGAAATGAATTGATCAACATTTTTAGAAGCACAATTATTCGCTTTATTTCCAAGAGTTAGAACTGACGATTGATACCAATCTCATGCTTGTGCATTAAGTAGCCTGTGGGGCTAGAGCCAGGCAGAGACTAGCTTTAGTTAAACATGAATGCTGGAAATGAGGGGAACCACCTTGCCTTAAAGATATGTTTCCTGATACTCAGAGTCTGTGAGGTTGGTTTGACCAGTGTGTGGCGCGAGTTAAGTCTCCCTAAAACCAAAAACTGTCATTTTATATTTCTGTTTGCATACAGATTGAAGGTGAGACGTGTTAATCAGTGAGCTTTAGAGGTGCTGCAAGGTATAATTATGAAATTTGCTCTGTTGAGCTGTGGAAAACTGCAGAACATCAAAACGAACCACAGCTCAGCTCACAACTTTGAATATCAGCTGATGTTGAACCGCATCAGTGATGCAGACACATGCGAAAGAAAGTTTGTAAATTCACTGTGTTTTTCTCATTATATTTATTTGCCTCATTTCTCCACCATATGTTCATTCAGCAGCTCTCTTATCAGTCCCATCAGTGGTTTAATTAAAACTGTATGGCCATCACTTGATACCCAAAACATTTTTTCCATCCGCTGTTCAAACCACGTTGCATGTAATCTTGGCAGAGGTCTTCAAAATTGCTTTCAAGTCACCCAGAACAAGACGGGGGGAAGCGGTTCCTCCTTGGATCGCAGCGGCCTTGAAGCTCTAAATGATGACATCAAACGTTGCAGAGGGAGTCGCGCCTGCCCCCGCTGACCCTCTGCTCCGCAGGCAGAGAGGGCAGCGCTGAGCTCATGCTGGCGGGAAATCGCTATGCCACTGAAAGTGAGACAGACAAAGCAGAGCAACATCTGGCTCGGCCAAGGCAGCGGGGCAGGATGCTCCACGGGCCAGGTGTCACCGTTAGTGATGGAAAAGCCAAATCATCATTTGGTGTGGACGGTGCATAGCGGGAGCAGCCACCCCCCGTCTGTCCTCACCGCCTTGACACATGCACCTCTTGTTTCCTCGTGCCACATCCCATTCCCGGGACTCGCCCCTGCGAGATCTGGGTCAGCAGCTGCCTACAGGTGCTGCTGTGGCCTTTTGAAAAGATGACGATGACTATCAGACATTTGTCTCCCTTTTGCCCCTTCTCATTCACTGTCCCGTTCCCCATGGCAACAGGAATGTGGTGTGCACTCTGTTAAGAAAGAGGCATGCATAGACTTGTGCTGAGCACAGCTGGGACAGGGCGTGCGTGTGTGTTTTTGTGTATAGGAGTGTGCATTTTAGAGTAGCATGCACATGTGTGTTTATTTACCTGATTGTGTTTGTGTCTGTGAGTTGGCAGAGCTGATTCAGTGTTTAAATACATGGTGTGTGGTTGGAAACCCCGCATATTCAATGTTAATGCATGGTTTATGTCTTCTTTTTGGGTTTGATTACAGCCTCAATTACATTACAGGGCCACAGGTGTGCTTTGTAAGGACTGTTCCTCTGATCTGCCCGACATGGTTCATCTTTGTCTTGCTCTGCTGACTGTCTGTCAGGGCGGATCAGTGGGATCCAGATGTTTTTTTTTTACAGGGCTGAACCGCAGAACTACCCGAGATTTTCTAGACCCCCAGAGCCCAGGTGGGTTCGTCTGCCTGCCTGTCTGTCTGAGAGGCACGCGCCTCCCCCAGGTCGCTCACATGAGCTCAGCTTCCAGATTGTGCAGCAAAGGCTCGGTAATTGACCCACATCAAATGCTCACCGGTACAAAAACGTGCCCCCTCGCAGCTCTGGTGCAGCTTTGCTCTGCGACCCCAGTTTTAATACTTCCTCCAGCCTGGTGCAACCCTCAGGATGTTGCTCCCTGGTTGTCCACAGTCAGAGTTCATAATCTAGTCAAGCAGATACAATGGTTGATGGAAAGGTTTTGTAGTCCTGATGGAAAGTTCTAATGTGTTTAATGACACATTTTTCTCCAAGGTTCTCCAGCCACACACACACACACAAACTGGTACCAGTGAGTCCTATTCCCTTTGGTTCCCTGATTTTTTGTTAATAAGTGGTGAAAAAGTTTGCTTGCGAAACGTCTTTAATGTCAAACAGAATCTTTCATTAATTAGTGAGGGTCACGGCTTGTTGACTTACAGCAGATGTTAGTTGAGAACCCAGTGTGCTTAAAGAATGATATGGTATTATTAATTTGATTAAAGCAAAATTATTTCTAAATCGTTGCGTCTTATCTAGAAAATCAATGAAAGCAAAGCTATGACCTAAGACAGTGTGTTTGTCTCTTAGGCATATTATTTTCTGTTGCACACATTGACTACGCTTAAATGGATTTCATGGCAATGCGTATACATTGCTAATGGGAGTATCTTTGTGAGTGTATATATGTGCAGGACATTAGCTTTTGGCTGAGGTCATATGTTTATGGTCTCGTGATGATGTGATTGACAGGACCCAAGTGAGACGGGGACCCCCTGACTCCTCCCCTCAGCAGACCGGGACCTCTCGCACAGTGAAACGTTATCCCTCATCCTCCGGGCCCATCACCTCCAACGCTCTACCCGGTGGCAATGGCTACACAAACGGCCACGGCAGCGAGCACAGGAACCGGCACGGACACAGGAATGGACAGAGCAGCGTGCACGCCCACAGGCCCAGCAGTGACAGCCAGCTGCACGGACAGTTCAACAATGCCCTGTTACCGGCAGGTGAGGACCAAAAGACAATAAAACAATTGAGCATATCTATCAACCAGGGTGAAACGATCGTTTATAAAAGCTTCTATCTGTTCTCACTTTCACCCTCCACCCTTCCTAGCCATGTCAAAACAAACACCAGCCCTCAATTCACTGAGGCTAAGATACATACATACACATCCTGTGGTGTCATCGCTAAATGGAACATTAGCCACAAGGAAAAGAACTGGCCTCATCCCAGGCTGCGGTTCCCGTCTCCCGCTGTCCTCCCATCCCATCCCCTCTGTGGTCTGCATCACACCAACCAGATAGACATTTGATATCAAAGTTGCATGCAGTGTGTGACCGTGTGTGTGTGTGTGTGTGTGTGTGATGTGGCGGTCAACAAACACATAATTGCTGGGGAGGACTGTGAGCAGTATGTTTGCACAGCTACATGTGAATTGATATCTTTGGGAATCTGCACTGTCACCTATCCTGCATGACAGGCACTGGGCTCTGGCGCCTCTACCCACAACAAAAAGAAATGTGAGCTTGTCTTCCCTAAATTTTATGCTCCTTTCACTACCTCATCTTCTTCTGATGCACTCTCCAGCATACACAGCTGTCTGCTGTTCAAGCTCCTCTTGTTTTTGAGCGCTGTACCAGGGCAACGGCTGTTGAACGGCTTCCCACCATTACACAATGTTCACTTGCACTCACGCTCTCTTTGTCTCCCTCACACATACACACATCCAAAACACCTTCTCTCAAAGATAAAGGGCTTGGAGGCAAGCCCAATACCTAATAGTATCCTCTCCCCTATTCGCTGGCCTGTGGCACATCGCTTGTTCAGCTGCAGCGTGCCACTGGCCAACCGTCAGCACACACCCTCACACACTTATAAACCTCCCTTTGCCCAGATGGGGAGTGTGTGTCACTGTGAGTCTGAAGGAGAAAGGATGCAGCTCATTTCCAGCCTGTCTCTGCTGCTGCTGCTGCTCCTTCTCAACCAGGTGTGTGTGTGTTTTCCAGGGGCCAACCTCACCTCCAACCTGGATCGCATTAAGATCGTCTTCACGCCCATGCTGTGCCGCAGGGTGTGCAGCGGCGGGCGCTGCTACAACAGCTGTGAGAAGGGAGACATCACCACGGTTTACAGTGAGACCTCGCAGCAGCAGCAGCAGCAGCAGCAGCAGCAGCAGCCAAAGAACCAGGGCTTCAGACTCTGTGAGTGTCGTCTCCAGGCCTTCTGATTGTCATTAACGCTGATCTCTCTCGTCTGCCTCTTTTTGTCCCTACATCTCTCTTTTCCTTCCTCCCTCTGCTTTCTCTTAATTTTGGATTCTCACACACTTTCCCTGCGTCTCCATCCTAGTTTCTGATTTCTTTTTTTTTATGGGGTGAGCCTGACAAAATGGGCTCCCAGTGGCATGCCGTCTGTTCTGAATACCAAGCTCAGAGAGGAGGCAGAGTGCTCAAGATTAAAGCTGAGCGCTACGCTAAAAACTCTCACTGTCAAAAAGAAAGAGAGACAGGGAAAGCAGGAGAGACGGGGGTAGAGCAGATTAAAAGCGGGCTGTGTAAAAGAGGACTAATCTCCCCCCTCACACACACACACACACACAGACACACACGTGGTGGTCCCACGCTCCCATCTCTTTGCGGTTTACACCTCGCGGCTGGCCCCGCCGTTAACCATTTAATGTGCTCCCTGGGAGAGAAGGAGCGAATGAAAGTGGAGATGGAGAGGCAAAAAGAGAGAAAGAGTAGCAGCATGAACAGGATTTTATAGGGATTACATTAAACCTGCCATTTATCCAGGAGGCTTTGCTCCAAATTCACACAGGAGTGTCCATGGAAAGGGAGGGGGCGGTCAATGCCAAGGGAAGGGTCATATCCCTGCATGCTTCTTAGTTTTCTCATCAGTTATAAGGGTCCAGCTAAGGCTCAGACTAATTACTACTTGCGGATTAGAGGTGAAGGGTGCACATACCACACACATACACATACACGTTCTCCCAAGTCACAACTCACAAACTTACACATGCAACCATCCTTCACCTAAGTGCGCGAGGCTCTATGGGGAGGACCTAGGTGACTTATGAATATATAAACAGCTTGATGTTGCAGATTTATGTGCCCATTAATGGGGTTTTGGAACGTGGCGTAGATATTCCAAACACTTCAGCATCCTGGCAGAGGCCTTTCACAAGATTACATTCCTGGCACCTCTGTTTCTTCCCTGAGCAGCAGTTTTGTTTTTTATGCCCAATTTTTATTCCCTCGAAATCTCTTCATTATTTAGAGGCATGCGTTAAAGAGTGCGTTAAAAAGAGATTGCTTTCGCATCCTGTTGCTCGGGTGTGCGTGTTCGGCGAGGAATGTCAAGTGGACAGCAAACAGTTATCTCATGCTGTTGTTATGTTCCTTACGCGGTGCAGTAAAATCTGGCTGGATAATTATAATGGGCTCCCTTGATACGCGCTCATACAGCTCTTAAATTAAACTTCAAAACTGGATATTATATTGAGGTAGAAGTCTGTTTATTGAGTGAGAAGTGTGCATGCGTGTGTCTATTTGGTTGTTAGGGGTTGTTAAATAGACAGACAGATAGGCAGACTGGGAGAGTGGCTTGCAGAGTCAACAGTAGGTTGTTGTCTAAGAATAGTTCCTGCCCCCATGCTGGAGGGGGGGACTGGTGTAACACAGACGAGTGCAGACCTGCATCCCACATTGAGAGGATTTAATAGCCTACTTGAGCTGATAATTTAGCCAGCATGTCTAATCACAGGAGGCCTTCCTGTGTGTCTGGACACCAACACTGGACCCCTCTAATTCTCGCTGTCTGCCTTTTCAACATCTTTATTCACTCTCTCCCTCAGTCGATGTCTCCTTTCTGTTTCCAATCTATCCTGTGGACATTCTGCTCTTCTAATCCCTTTCATTCCCTATCTGTAACTCTTCTATTCTTATTCCATCCCTCCCTCTCTTCCTCCTCCAGTCTCTCAGTTGTTAATTCTATGTGGCAGGGAGCTCATTCCCTACATGCCATTGAGACTGTCCAGCGTCTGTCTGTTCCCCCCGTTCTCACTCTGTTAGCGTGTTGCTGTCTGTCCCAATGAGACAGGAGAGGATGCAGCTCGCAGCATGTTTCCATCACTAGCCTCTTCTTTCATCTCGTTGTATATGGGGTATTCATATCTCCTACTTTCTTGTGAAACAGTCCTCATATTTGTGGTATTGCTGAGCCGGAAAAAAGTGCTTAACTTTTTCATCCTTTGTGCCCCACAGTGGTTCTTTTCTCATTTGACACGGTTGGATAGATGTTTTTTTTCTTTTGATAGTCTTTGATGTTTTGAGTTAGGAGAGGTTGGGTCAGAGTGAATCTGTACATGGGAGCAGATCCAGGTATGTAGTGTGCTAAACTGGCACCCAGCCCTTATGCCAAGAGATAAGGCCAATGAAAAGGCCGTGAAAGCAGCACTGCCAAACACAATCTGGTCAGTGCTGACTTTTCCTCTTTTTCTTTCTGTAAATCAAAGTATAGACAGAGCAGAGATTCAATTTACCTACACAGCTGAGAGACAGTTGCCTTCCTTTTATATGCTTGATAGTTTGGTAATTTCTCATTTCTGTTCCTGCCGCCAGCAAAGCAAGTGTTCCGTACAGAAATGCATGCACTTGTTATTTTCTCTGAAATGATTCCAGGATGAATCATCACTCATCGCCCTGCACAGGAGTGTGTAATTAGTGATGTGAGGAGAAACATGCCAACGAAGGAGGTGCAGTGCGAGGGCCAGTGCCGTTCCTCTGCCCTCAGGACAAAGTCGAAACTTTATAAACATCATGTGGAATGAGGTGTCTTATGGTGCCAGAGTAGAGAACTGCTTGACCATCGTTAATCCTTTGCAAACAAATGTCGTCCACATGAAGCCTCAGAACATACCCTTCCTATTAGAACTACTCCTTCTGTTTCTTATTACTGGATCCGCGTGTATCAGGATGCATAAAATCGTGCAATTAAATGTGACGTGTTGTGTTTTCTAATGGTTCTCTCACTCCTAAAAACATCTTTGTCTTTCTGTCTTCTCCACTGTCATACCCCTAACTCTCTCTCTCTCTCCCCTCGTCCATTGTGCAGTCTTCTGTCAGATCCCCTGTCTGAATGGAGGCCGATGCATCGGCAGGGATCAGTGCTGGTGTCCATCAAACTCAACGGGGAAGTTTTGCCACCTGCCAGCCACTCCTGCCAGAGTCGCCCCTCACAGACACAGGGATCCCAACCAGCAGCCACCAAAATCTCCCTCCCACTCCATGTACACGCTGCCTCTGTCCAATCAGCAAGGTAATCACTCATCTTGCCAACATGGTACATGCCGACCTCAGCTGCTCCACTCCGTCTCCTTTCTTTGCAGAGCAGCTTACACTCTGAGGGTTGAAATGTGGATGGTGCAACACAGAACTGTCAGAACTGTCAAGACCGTTGACCGTTACTATTGGAAACCTGAACACAACACCAGAGATTTGATCAGTGATTTTGCCACAGTTTCACTATTTTAAATGTTGGTGTGGCGACACCTTTATTATTGAGGCCAACTGTTGCACTTCTCTCCTCGGTTTTAAAGGGCGCACATCTACTCCTTGATTTACTAATCTGTTTACAGTGTAGCACTCAGTCTTTGCGGGCCAGTGGTGGAGGTCAGACTCTATTTTAAGCAGGATAAGTAATGGATGACTCAATGGAAGTCCTCATATTGTTCGCACAGTGCTGCTTTTATCAAACAGAAGTGAATATTAGAAACAGAGCAAAGCAACATCATGAAACTATAAGAAGGAATATAAAAAGAAAGATTTGCTCACTTTTCATCTCTCTCTCTCTTTTTCTGCCCTCCGTACGTCTCGCTCAGCATCTCCCTCTGTCTAAGAGTAAGTAGAAGCAGAAGCTCAGATGATTGAAATCCCACTGAGAAATCCTCTATACTCTATTTTGAATACAGCAATATGAATAATCATAATTAAATGACACATCTCCAATGTCAACGTTGTCATGTCACATCAAAAAAACATGAGCCTTCCTGTCTACATGTTTTACATGTACACACCGAGGCAGTTTCATGTCCAGGACGTTTGATAAGGTCTGTTTCTTCCCCTTGGACTCTCCCTGACATCTGTCAGTGACACTGTGATTCATGATAGTGGGTCAGGATTCTGGGAAAAAACCCTGGCACTCCCTGAAGATAGATGCTTCCCCTCTGTCAGTAGGACAAAAGAGCTCATTCTCCTCATTGCAACATCTTCTCAGCTCCTCAGCAAATCTGTTTTTGGTCTTAAATATAACTTGATTCAAACCAGAGAATCCAAAACCCTTTGTGTTGTTGTATTTCTTATAGCATCTTAATAGTGTCTTCATTTCCAGGAATTCCCCACATATACTGTATCTCATAACTTGGTGATGAATCAAGCTATGAGTATGTGTTGGATATGTTCACTAATAGCTTGCAAACTGCAGTATGTACATACAGTTTTTTGTGCCTTGGCTGAGGATACTTCCTCTTACATTATTCTAAATTTGAAACTGTAAACCAAATGCTATACTGTGTACACTGTGTGTCTCCGTGTCCAGTGTCTCTCCACCCGTCCTTGGTGAATGTCCACATTCAGCACCCTCCAGACGCCGAGGTCCAGATCCATCAAGTAGCTCGGGTCCAGCCTGGCCAGAGACCAGGCATCACAGAGGGGGCTCACTCTGTCCAGCAACGCTCCCAGCCTGGGAATGGACAGGAACATACAACTGAACACAACGTCAGGTACTCGCACACCAATGGGAACGGGAACGGCCACGCCAGACCGCACAACCGTCAGAACGGACATGTGGGCAGATGCTTTCAGGAAACAGTCGACGGACAGGTATCGTGTTCAGTCGTTAAAGCACATTATGTACTCTGTCATCACCACCTGATCCAAACCACCTGGGGAGATCAGAACCATCGTAGGCGTTGAAACCAGTGGGAGAAATAGGTGCTTTACCGCAGACATCATTATATTCACATCCTCTCACCTTCTCTGTCTCAAACAGGAAGTTGGTCTGTGGGAATGATTTCTGTAGTGACCAGGATTTATGAACTCTGACTACACTGGTCATCTCATGTTCCCCAGTTTTCCCAACAAAGGCCTGCTATGAGTTAGGATGCATTCAGAGGACAAAATTTGAAATGTAGCCAATGTGGATCCCATCTCTTTGTGGTGACTGCATGGTACCATTTGTGGCACGTCCCACACACTTTCTGTTCAAGATAATGAATGGATGACACAATGAACATTTGTCGTGAGAGAAAATGAAGTTATGGGTGGGAAGGACTCATGTGGCAGTGCGTGAGCTTGGCTAATCTAAGGCTTAATACACTTAATACAGCATCTGTTTGTTTGGCTGTGATAAGGCATTATGTTTGACTCTTGGCCTTTAGGTTTGCAGTTGCAACAACACAGTGATTTGCAGTTGAGTTGTTTTTGCCAGCATTATTCCTTGAACAAGTTTGTTTGTCCTGAATAGCAGATCATATTTTCTCTACTCTGGTTTCACACACACACACAGTGGGAGAGAGAGAGAGACAGAGAGCGAGAGCGAGAGAGAGAGAGAGAGAGAGAGAGAGAGAGAGAGAGAGCTGGAAATGAAACCTCCCAGTCACTGTGATTTTTCAGTTCCTCAACACAACTGCCCCAGAAAAGAAGTGTACAAAGGCTTTAGCTTGCAGTTTTCCCCTCTTCTCTTGCCAGTATGCCAGTTTGGTGTTCTGTAGAAGAATGTCCTCTCTGTTTCTTTTTTAGTTTCAGAAGTTTCTATTTGGCCAAAAAACCAGTAAGTAAGGTCCGATAGGAATCTCTCTTCACAATTAGCCAAATGCTTTAATGAGTCCTGCCAGGAGGGTCATAGTTGTTCTTGTGGCTCCGTGTTTATGTCCTCCTCCAAGTAACTAGTCTCAGATGTGTCTAGTTCACTCTGTCCTCACAGATAGGTGGTGTACACATGCACAGACCGACAGAAACACCTTTAACGGCTTCTTGCGGCCCTTACCTTACACACACACATTTGCACACAAACAAGCACAAATATGTAACACTCATTCTTAAAACTCGTTCCTTAGATTTAACACAGATGTGTGTTGTTGTAGTGTGGCAAGCCTCTGCCAGGCTTAACCAAACAGGATGATTGCTGTGGAAGCGTTGGCGCCTCCTGGGGTCTCAACAAGTGCCAGAAGTGTCCAACCAAACCAGGTAAGTCGTACTGACTGAAGCCATCAGGTCTGGGCAGCTCTTTTTTTTTTGTCCAGCTCTGTTCCATTACATTCTTAAATCTAATCTATTTCTAATCTGGTCTAATTCTGTTGGTATTACTCTGTGTTGTGCTGTTGGTATGTTGATCTCTTGGTGTTCTTGTACTGATCCTCACTATTTGTTCAAAACAACCAGATGCAGCTGTGCTCTACTTTGATAGCGTTTTATATTCAGGTGTTAAGTCAAGTGATGCTTGTTCTATTCTTGAACAGCAGATGTTTACGCTTGGTGGAGTTTTATGGCGTTTATCATAGGCCTAATTAATACTAATGACTGATGACGATTAGCACATAGCAGCCATCGTTAGATTCCTAAACTGTGTGACTCGCCCATGCACCCACTTGTAAAAACAAAGCTGTTTGCGCTTCCATAAAACCGACACCAAAAAGCAAATGAAACCACATTAAGGATGAGGATGAGAGTCTGGCAGGGGTGCCACCCACCCCGTGGGCAGTGTGAGCCAATGTGGCCTTGAAAGAGTGAGGAAATGAACAGCCCTGACCGAAGCTGCGGTAGGTTTGAGAAACAGCAGCAGGGCGGTTACGTGCTGGCAGGCAGTGTGGGTGGTGACACCCTTCACTGTAGATGGAGACTCATGCTTGGGCCTGACATCTCTAAGAGGGTGTGGCTTTTGGTCCTGTGCTGGGAGACTATTTGCCGTCAAAGCCTCATAAGAAGCAGCTGCAGTACGGTGGTACACGCGGGCACTTGACATTCAGTTTTTGTCCTGGTACTCCTGATTACATTATGATCACGCCCGCAGATATCAAACTAGCTCACAGGGCCCACGTACCTTGTTAAACAATTGACTGAGCCTTAATCAGAAGCAGACACCATCCCTCTTTGTCCTTTCCATCTATCATAGATGCTGATCCATTCTTTTCTCTCTCGCTCTCTGTCTCTGTCTTCAGCATGCCCGATTCTTGCTCTTCCTAAATCCCCGGCACGATCTCTTTTGGCTCCCAGATGTTTTTTTCCTCTGCTCCGTCCTTTGAAGTTTGCGGGAGAAATGGAGCGTATACCCCCTTCACTCATTTTTATGGTTGTTTTGGGGGGCAGCGTACTGTAGGTCCAGGTCTGAGGTCACACGCAGCCA
>OMNW01018323.1:26750-36803 GCA_900303245.1 Selene dorsalis
AGGGGGGGTGAAGTCATTTACTACATGTCCCAGAAGTCTTGCAGGGAGCTTTAATAAAAGAAATGCTTTGGATTCCACCAGAGTGTTATTGTTCTCAGTTTAGACACTTGGCCAGATCTTTCAGCTGCATTCCTCTCTCACTGGCCAGGACGTATGCTTTCTTACGTATTTGACAGGAGTGATGTGCATCCTGGAGACAGCAGCTCCCCTGGAAAATGATGCATTTCATTTCTCAGCGAACGGGACAGTTGGGCTTTGCAGCGTGAAGAAAAGTCATATAGCTTTAAAAGAGTCTCCCGTGCCTCTTGTTGAGTATGTGATAATGATGTCATGAAAGCCCCGTTTGTGTTTAAGGGTGTAACACTCCCATTGGTCAGTTTATAGCTGGGTACAAAAGGCACTGTTGACTGGGAGCAAATATCTTTTTTATTGCATTTACAGATGATGTTAGTGTGGTTTAATGTGGTTCTGTTGCAGACATGATTCTCAGTCTGTGCCTTCTGGGTTTACTTCAGATATATATTATTCCATTCTGGGCCCATGTAGCTTCCATATTACTGTATATTAACTATATTTGCTACAGCCTCTCTCAGTCTAGTCGTATAGACTTGTTATATCATCCTGCTGTTGCAGTCTGGTTGAGTTTCTATCTGAAGTCAGTGACTGTATATCCATTTCGGAGCAGTTGACAACATTGTATAGCAGGATGTTATTTGTTATTGTACAAGGACGACTTCATGTCGCGGCTGTGGCAAATTAGAGAGGATATTGTGTATATGTGTTTCCAAAGGAGCGCTGACGTTGCGGGGGCATGAATGCCAGTGCGTCCCATCTCAGTGGGAGCCGAAGCCTTTAGGAGCCAGTGCCTTTAAAAGTCACATGCTGAGGATTCCTGGCTTGTAATGAGATCCAGATCAAGCAGAACAGGCAGCTTCCATCCCTCTGGTTCTTGTGATGAGGAGGAGTGAAAAAAAAACCCTGCCCTGCAGTTTGTTTAAATTTCAAATTAGCTTAAGGTAGGATTGTAATTTCTGATGGTGAGTGATGTGGGGGTGGTCAAACCTGTCCCTAGGTATGACAGCTTACCACTGTGCCAAGGGAGATTTGGAACGAGTCTTATAAGAAGTCCAGAGCAGAAACTGAATCCACTGCGCAGTGAGAGGAATTTTATCTTAAAAAAGCAAAGAGTCATAACAGAGATAGCTGTATAACCTTGGGATGACTTCAGGATGCTTTTTTATCAGTCAAGTAATCTGAGGTTCTCTAAAACAACACGAGGGCCATTTGCTTGGCCTGACCTTGACCCAAAGTGT
Source organism: Selene dorsalis (assembly GCA_900303245.1). Lineage (NCBI taxonomy): Eukaryota > Metazoa > Chordata > Actinopteri > Carangiformes > Carangidae > Selene > Selene dorsalis. The sequence goes on from OMNW01018323.1 coordinate 28,064, forward strand.
AGCATTGGCATGAGTCTGTAATTCTGCTGGCAGCACCTCCCTCACTGTGAATTTCACAGCTAATGGAATTCCACAAGCCGTTTGTCTCCCCATCTGTCATTGCTGGGCAGCTTCCCCCTCAGTGACTCTCCCCGTCATCGATGCTGTGAGGCTTCCCAGGGAGTCCGATTAGATGTCCCCGAGGCCCAAAGTAACCACCACACCCACAGGAGCCTTGGCTTCCTCTAGTTTTACCTCCCCAGGTCATTGGGGTTATCATGATGTCAGTGCCCTCACACTGGCTTTGCAGCGCCCTCTCTTCCGCCTCTATCTGTGGGAGTTGTCTGTCTGTTTCCCCTCAACCCCACTCCCTCCTTGCGTTTCTCTCCATCACAAGGACACAATTCTTCATGAGGTTTAGATCAATAAAGGCAGATGAGGCAAAGCGGGAGGGGGCCCATGGAGCTCCACAACTTCCAGATCTTCCCACATGAAGTCATCCCTCCCAAATCTCCCATCTATTCCCCAACTGTTTAATCTGACATTCATTTAGGGGGCCAAAGCCGGCACTTATTGCTTTTCATTAGCACTGATCAAACATGAACACTTGTTAATAATGACCAACAAAACCAAGAGATGCAACGACTTTGCTTTAGAAATAGGCCATGAAAGAACAGATGCACTGGAACCGCTCCACAGCAGTGTCTCTTGGTGAGAAGTGAGTATTTGACAGCTTTTGATTCATTGATGTTGACTTAGAGTTATCCCTTCACAACTAGGATGATGGAATCCATTAGCTGGGCAGCAGTGTAGCTAATCAGGGCTGAGCAGAGCTAACCACTACGAGAAATAAATCCCAGTTGGAGGCAGATGGATCTGAAATTTGTGTTGCATTTCTTAATTGGATACAAGCTAAGTTAAGCACATTTTTATTGTGAATGTACCGTGGCGTGCCTTCTTTTGGAACCAGCCCAGGTGGTTGATATTCCACAGTGATTTGCAGATTATAGTGGAATGTGGATCTGTTTTGAATGTGTGTTTGATGCGGGTTATTTTTCCATTAGCATCATGGAGAAGGGCGTGAAGCAGCATTGTCAAACTACAAACAGAGATGTACATACTTTTGTGAACAGAAACAATGAAAAGCATGTTTCGAGTCGAGATTTAACATCGTAGAAAAATGGAATAACCATTTGATCAAAGCCCTTTGGTTGTTGATGCAAATGTGCTGCGGGATGGCTGTGTTGTAGCAATATGATACAGATACACAGCTGAGACTGTCAAGGGTTGAGCATCTCAGAGCTGGTTTTGTGTCAAGATCCGTATCAGGAGAAGGATGTTGATATTAGTCCCATGTGTCCTCACTGATTAGCCTTTGCTTCACAAGCAGGGACAGATTATGAACAAAGCATGAGATATGGACCGTGCCAGAATGGCAAATGTGGCGTGTGCCATGGAGATGTTTTCTTTTGAAAGTAAATGACTTCCCTTTAAACTGTTTGCTTCAATCAAGCATTGGCTCAAAGGCCAAGAAGAGATGGCACTACCATCTGAGAGACTCACATGACCTGAAATCCTCTGTGGTGATTAAAGAGATCTGTTTGCTCCTGGTTTTCTCTCGGCGGCACCAGTTTGTCCTGTGGCGGCGTGTCAGCAAGTAAATTGCTGGAAAGCGTCCTGAGGAGGACTTGGCTTTGGTGCTGGGTGTTTTCCTATAGAGTGGCCCCCAATGAAATGGAAAGGAAGGCTGTCTCCTGTTCCCGTCCTGTGGATGGCATCCATCCCTCCTCCCTCATGTCTCCCACGCGTTCTCAGGTTTTCCAGCCAGTTAAGGAGAGAAGCCCAACACTGAGGTTGCCTCCCAGGCAGGTCCCAGGGGAAGTTGGTGAAGGGCTCTGAGCCCTGTGATTGATGGACCAGACCTCTCAATCGTCTTAGAAGTATAGCCCCCAGGCTGGGTGGTCCAGCAAGTGATTGTACCAAATTAGCAATTAAAGATTTCTGTACAGCTGAGGAACCCATTTGACTACAAACTCTCTCCCAATTCTCAGCCTCCTGCCTCCATCTCTCTTTACTTTCCTCCCCATTTTGCATAAGCTGTTCTTTCATTTGAATGCCCTCAGCGGTGCCCACGGTGGAGCAAGGTTCATTTTCATGTTTAAAAGAGACCTAAGGGCTTTATTCAGATTTGATTTAGGACAGCGCCATCAATCAAGAAGCTTCAAGGAATTTGAATTAAAGGAATTTAAGCAAATATTACTGAGCATTTGTCGGTGGAATGCACAACACAATTGAATGGAGACGGACAATAAATTAGTGAGGGGTGACAAAGTCTTTTGTGCAACAGGGCTAAATGGATAGACAACAATTGGAAGTTTTTGTCTGTACCCTCAGTGGATACAGAGCAGTCTGGGTCTACAGTCTTTGTAACCAAGGGTGACACTAATGATGCACAGCTTGAGCTCACTCTTGCAAGCCACTGCCTGTGTAACTCTATGTTTTCTACACAAATGACTGTCGAAACAAGCATGAGAACAGACACATCATTAAATCCTCTGAGAATACTGTAATTCTTAGCTTTTTGTTTGATAATGAAAATTACACGACCAAGTTGTCACTGATTAGCATCTTTTTTTTATGGTGAACGTTCAGGCGACACGGCTCTGAGTTTCCGGTGCAGTAGCCGGAGCTTCAGAAACGAGACTCGACTACAGTGATCTATTAAGCCTTGTTCTTACATTGCCAAATCAATCAATTAGTGAAACAGCCAAGAATCTGATAAGTGCATCAATGAGAAGACAACCAGGGCTGTCATCAACATCTGAACGTTAAGCTTCAGCAGCTGCTTTTTAAACTTGTATTCAAACAAATTTCCTGAGGGAACAATAAAGATCCGCTGAACTAAGCTCTGATCGTAAACATCTATTCAGTCTGGGAAGCGCATAAGGAATTGCAGAGTACAATCTATCAAATTAGATCCTATGAGCAAAGTTTGCACAGTGGAGTTTCATGAACATCTTCTGTAATGCTCCTGGTTCGTGCGTAAGATGCCGATTTCACCTCACTGATCAACGTCAGTGTGATGTTTCTTACATAATTAAGGTTGCACAAGACTTTTGCAACATCTCAGGAGGTTTTAAGACAAGCAGAGTTTTGAAGTGAGCTGTCTCTCAGATTCATGCTGAAGTTGTTACTGACCACAGAGGTCCTCTCCTCCCTGCTAATAAGCTTTATTGAGACTTCTGAACCTCCCCCACTGGGCTTCCCTTGGCATGTGCGCCCTGCTGTCACTCAGGCCAGACTTTCCCTGATCCCATCACGGCGGGAGGGCGTGCCCACCGCCCTACCACAACAGCTCATTACTCAGAAACTCTGGAGGGGGATTAGAGGGGTGTGGAGGAAGGCGAGGAGGTGGGCAGACAGGAACAGGGGCGTCGCTTTGACACAGTTCCCCCCTTTTTACCCGTTGCCCCCTTCATGCTGACCCACTTCTGCTCTGTCAACCCTCAGGTACACTGACCCTGCCTGGTCCACTGGGTCACAGCAGGACCAAAACATAACTCAGCTTCCAGGACCTCGTTCCCAGAAAACCTCCATGTGGCACACATTCCAGTCACTCCTGGGAAAATGACACAAAGTCATGACTGAATGTTGGGTTTTACCATGACAGCGTACATTTACGGGATTGTTGTGTAGGTGTTTTGTGCATGATGAAAGCTGACGAAGTCTTTTCTTTATGGCCACTGGGTTTGGAAATTCAAAGTCTTTCCAGTTTTCCAACTCTGAAAAATAATGAGCTTCTGAAACACTGGAGGTTGAATGTTTGTGTTTGCTGCTGTTGCTTTGTGCCGGGTGACTTCGATGCATGAAGATGACAGATGGGTTATAGAGATATGATCCTGTCTTTTCCGCGCTTGCTTGCACTCTGGCACCCAAATATCCATTTACATCAGACCAGAGCTCCTACTCAGTCAGCGCTCTGGTTGGAGTTTTGGTAAAATTGAGTCTTTTCTCCCTTTTCCCAGAGCTCTGTGCCAGGGAAGGAGATGTGTTATCTTTGCTGGCATTTGCTGTGGCCCAAGGTTTTATGCGTCACTTCTCTTTTCAACCCTTCATCACTGCAGCAGCGAGTTTAAAGCACTTTGTAAACTTTTTCTGGCCATGGTGTGAATCCAAAGACTGTTCCTCTTTACTGAGCGGGAAATGTTTGATATCATGATTTCTCTCTGTGTTTGCTCTGTGATGCTGATGATGATGAATGAGGCAAATTCTGCCATAATATGAGGACATTTCTCAAAAATAGTCCAGTCCTGTTTCATATTTTGGAAAAGCAAAATGCCTATTCATGCTCATGAATTTGAGCTGAGACATAACAAACTTGATTTTACTCACGTCACCAAATATTTCTTTTTTTGCTTTTTTTTTTTTTTTTCAAATTCTTGGCCGAAACAAGATTTTTCCAGTGTTTATGTGAAAAAAGTGCAAAACAGTATCACAGCAATGGTGATTAGGAAGCAGCAAGGACCCACCATCACGGCTTCAAGCTGCCTGATTCATGACTATAATTTAATTTGACTGAAACAGTGAGAAACAGTTCCGTCATACTAATAAGCATGCCATCATTTTCAGAGCTCTCCTCACCCAAACACACATTTTTCCCTCTAAAATCAGAAGTTGGATTTTCGCCTTTCAACAGTATATGAAGAAAAATTTTTCATCTCAGTTTATGTCATGGAAAGATCTGCTACTAATAATCACCCTGTCTCTGCTAAGCAACCTATATATCCTCACACACACTGGTTCTTTGTCTCTGTCTAACACATAGATACAGTCATACACACTCAAACACAGAGACCAGCTTTTTTGCCATAATGATGGTCACATTGACCCCTCTCTACTTTTAATGGAGCGTGCTGGGGCTTGACTATGGGTGCCAAATGAGCGAAGACATGATGTTCTCAGGCCTCTGTTACTGACAGTATGGCTGCACTGGGGCTAAAACAGACACACTTGTGTTATTTACTGCAGCATTTCTGTGAACTCCTAATGTATACACACCTGAAGCACCCACCATATGATTTTTATTGCTTTGGCAAAACAAACAAAAAGAAGTTTTGGGCCAGTCACTTTCCTGTTAGCTGTACATTAATCATCATTCCTCGTGTGCACAGTTAAAGCATTAGCCTCTTGTTTAAGTAGATTTGCACTGTGGTTGATGATAAAGGTCAGGGCTGTCACGTAGGTTTCCTCAACATATTTATGATATAAGCACTTCCTTCATCTGTCCCTGGGGGTCGAGGAGAGTTATGGGTAATATGATTATAAATGACGTCGAGTGTTATCGTTACATTCTGCTGGATGGCAGTGCTGTTTTATAAATGCGGTTGATGGAGATCCATTTCCATACACTCACTCTCGAGTCCCCTGAGGCCCAGCTGTGGGTCCCCTAATTTCTCCTCTTGCCAAGATGCTCACATCTGTAAGTTATATGGTCCCCTCCTAAAGGCGAGCTCCTCTTCTCTCCCTGCGATGAGTGCAATGCTTCGTGTCAGAGAGGCACGGCACTGTAAGATCACTTTCCTCCTCTGACGCTGTGCTTTCTCTTTCTGTTTGCAGCATATGCAGTGATTGCAAATGGACAAGTGGAATGTTCCAAAGGTTTTAAAAGGATGAATCTCACACACTGTCAAGGTAAGCTATGAAATATGTTGGAAAATGTCTATTTATTTCAATATTTTACAATATGATTTATCCCGCAGAATATTTTAATAGGTAGTGTACTCATAACAAGAACATAGGCAATATTAAATATAATGGCACGGATGTTGTAAAAACTTACTGCCCATATGTTTCCATGCATACATGGACCCCTGAGGATGCTCATAAAAGTATCCCTTGCTGTATGTCTGGCCCCTATGGGAACCAGGTCAAGACTACACTTAGCCTCGGTCCAAGGTCAGAGTTCAGCAGCCAATAAGCGCCTGGGGCTGTTGTTTTAATTGGTCTTCTGGGGTTCTAAGTGGAGAATGGTACGGTAGGCTGCGATTATGGTAAATGTGGCTCTCTGAGTTTTTTTTTTTCTTTTTTTAAGAGGGGGAGCTTTAGTTGTGGAGCCTTCCTGTATGAACACCCGCTCATTAGTTCATCTGTATGTGAAAACAAACTCAGGTCCTTCTTGAATATACAACATGTTTTCTTTCATCGAGTCATCCCAGAGGTGGCCATTAGTCAGATGACCGCTGGTTCAAGGAGCAATAACCACCCACAGTGACAACTCTGTAGACAAGCGTCCTCTAGAGAATTTGGACCATTTATATATGTTGCGGTGTTAGTACACAGCATTGAAATTAGTCAACACGAACAAATAAACCTTTGCCTGAAGACACAGGAACAAAAAAGAGACACCACTTGTGACACTGTGAACAAGGCAACTGATGCTGACACTGTGGGAAACAAAATTCAGCTCATCTGACAGTCCACTTGAGCTCCGTCAGTGACTTGATTAATGGTGTCATAATCCAAAAGGCAATGCTTACTGAAGCCTATGGCGTGTAACAACATAATGCACCAATGGACAGCTTTGACTACATCAATAACAGGCCTCATCCACTGGTTCACCAAGTTCAACATGTTTTCGTATCTGCACTATTGGCCCATTAATGTTTTCAGGTAGTGATTGAGCCGGGAAAACATATTTTATTAAAACAAAGACCTGTGAACAAGGACACACTCATTTTCCAATCGTACTTCAACTAGCCAACAAATGTGGAAATTTATCTTTCTATTATTCATGCTTTTCTTTCATGATTGTTTCAAGATGTTCTTCCCTTTCAGTTGCTCGTTTCTCGACTTCCAAAAAAGCAAAGCAGACAGTTACCCGCAATATTTACTGGGGCGCTTTAAAGTCTCTGTCCCGTTCAGCCGTTCCCAAAAAATTATTTCTAATTTAAGGTCTTGCAGCAACTGCCAAGGAGGCAAAACCTGCTTTTTCTTGGATTTTGTCATTATTATTATCAGGATGGTGTCCAGCTTGCCAAGCTGGGGCTGCAATGTATATTGATAGAACAGAAAGGAGCTTGTCTCATCCTCTTTAATGGGCTTGTTTTACTGCTCTGGCTTTGAACGTTGACCCTCGCGGTCAGTGACGTCCACTCTACGATACGATAAGATCCCCCATCAGAGCCATGTGCCACACTCTGACTTCATGTTGGTTCCTTATCTTCAGAGGCTGCTTCACAGAAACTATAACGTCTGAATTGGCCGTTTGTTAGATGAAAAGCCCACACAGTTCCATGTGCAGTCTCTGGTTTTGGGTGGTAAACTAGTGCCAGGAGCAACCTTTTTGATATCAACTTAATAATAAATTGCAAACAATTTTAAGAAACGTGACATTTGACAGTTATCTCATTGAATATAGCCGGGGTCAACAGGGTTAGACCCAGATACATCAGGTTCATGAGTGAAGAATTTGCCTGTAAAAATCTACTGTTCCCAATGTGCATTCACTATTCGCAGTCTCTAAATGGATGAATTTTGGCCCCATAAGTTATGTCTGGTTCGAGACTTCCAAAGTAGTCATAAGGAGCTCCCTTTGGCCATAACAGCCAATACATAATAAAGAGCATAATATTGCCAATTTCCTTTACAGTCTCTATAAATAATTCTGCAGGTGTTTAAGTGAATCTTGGTTTTTCCACAGCCACAGGTTAAGAGCAGACAAGGTCAACTAAGGTCGCAGCAGACTGGTTGACACTTGATCCAGAGTATTGCAGTTATCAATATGTGTTGTTAAATAATAAAGAAACAATCATGAGAGAAGGTGTTGATTGACACCTGTGAGTTTTTCTAGCACAAGGGCTGTTTGTCAATGAGATCAACCAAGCATAAATTCAAAATACATGTTGAGATTAGTGCTGGTCATGACAGGTTGTCATGGAAGTCAGGTTCAATCCCAATCAACCCACCAGCAGACTGTAACAATAGCACTAATCTGGGACTCAACCGAACCATGGATTAAAGACCCCATGTGATGAAGGCTGAGCCCAACGCTGACCTGAACTCTGACCAGATAGCATGCTGCTTAAACAAAACCATGCAATATTGTTGTTCCAGTCTTTAAGAGTGTGAATGTGAGCGAAGACAGGAATGACGTCTGTGGTCTTCCTCGTCGTCTTTGCTGCGTGTTGCCCCGTCCTTACTCATCCAAACAAATGGCTCTTGCTAACACAAACGCAGGCTTGTTTACACAGCCACAACACAGAGGCTGGAAGCTTTGTCGTCATGAGGCCAGCTTTAGCTTCAGAGCACGTCCCTCTTAGGAGTGATAGAAAAGTGCAAAGAGAAATGGAAAAACAAAGGGAAACAGATAGAAAAGAAGAAACACAACAAAAGGGACATTGAGGCATTCCCTGGATTTGCTTCAGTCCACAGAATTTATCAGCCTCAATCCTTTTTAAGCTCACTTTTTCCAGCAGGAAGCAAAACAACAAAACAAGAGCAGATTAATTAGAATTGGGAAAATCTGTGGTGGCAGGCTGTCTAGTTCCAGTCGTCAAAGCAATGGGAAAAGACCTAATGATGTACTCTTTTTTTAACACGGTAGAACAACAAAATCTGCCTGGTCCCAGTGTGATCGCATGACTAAGCGCCTGAAATATGTCCCCCTATGCTCCTGGCTGGCACAATAACTGGCAAGCTTGCGTCCATTTGGCTTAGTGACTCAGGAGTTGTTGGAGCAATAAGCAAAACTCCACCAACCACC
>OMNW01018323.1:41553-55583 GCA_900303245.1 Selene dorsalis
GGACATTTCGCATTTTTATTATGATTGTATAGAAAAGAGAGACAAAGAAAGAGAGAGGGAGAGAAAGCAAATAGGATCAAGCCTATGTGTTACACACTGTACCAGGTGAGCCAGGACTTGAGGATCAGCAGGACTTACATATAAAATAAACATGCATCCAAATGGGTCCACACAATGCTGACAAGCCTATCAGCAACATGTCTATCTCACTGTATACTGTAATAAATCATTTCTGTGCTGGATCCGTACTGGTGTATTTATATCAAGCAGCAGGGGCTGAGAGTTGCCAGAGGTGAAGAGGTGAGAAACCATATTGATGGAGTAGTGGCAGGAAAACCTTGGTAGCATTCAAGGAAAGTTTATGATGCTCCAGATAAAAAGAAGCTTGGTTGGGGCGCCGTGTGGCGCAGTGGGTTGAGCAGGCGCCTGGTTCAAATCCCGCATTGGGCAGCCATTTACTGCATGTCATTCCCCTTCTCTCTGCCTCCCCATTTCCTGTCTCTCTCAAGTATACTATCAAATAAAGGCAAAAAGCCCAAAAATATACTTTAAAAAAAAGAAAAAAGAAAAAAAGAAACTTGGTGTTCCAAGGAAGGGTTACAGTCTAAAAGAGAAAGCAGTCAACAACAAAGACAAACAGAACACTTGCCCTCTCCAGGACTTGCTCAGTCTGCACATTGCAAGTTTAGAGTGCATTAAGCACCAATATCAAAATCTTCTAGGCGCTTGATTCCCTGAACTAAACAAGAAAGCTGCATAAAACTGAGCAAGCCTTGAAGTATATATTCTATATTAACTGTAAATGACGAAATCACTGACAGAACAGAGTAAAATATGGACAGCAGAATGAAATATATGGAAATAACTGCTGTAAACCAGGTTGTAAAAATACAAAAAACTGATATAAATCAGGTTATTACACTGGATGCAAATCTAAAATCACCAGGTGGGTATGGGGCTGTAAGACAACCATGCGTAAGAACAGCATGAAACTGAATTCTTCATTTTTTATGTTCTCTGTCAACTGCTGGCAGACAGCGGCATTTCTCATGAGGCATTTTTGCAGGCTGACCCAGAGTAAAGCTGTGGAGAGCCTGTATTATGCTTTTATTTGACCCCTTTTCTCAAAGCCAAGTTGGCTTGAAGATGCGGCACAGCACAGAGGGTGAGAGGGCGAAAAACCAAGAAAGAGTGTGCCTCTTGGAAGGGGGAAGCTAGCCTGAGCGGACACAGACCAGATTTATGACAAATGCAGGAAGAAGGGAAGACAGTGAAAATGAGTGCGTGTGATAGAAAGAGTGAAGTGAAGTCCAATTGGAAGGTTAAGGAGGTGAGGAGAATTTACAATAATCCTATAGAAAAAGACATTTTGTAGTTAGTAGTTTTCCTCCCCAGGGTCCTTGTGCAGTGTCTTTGCTTTAGCACAGTCCATTTGGATGGAAAAAGTCAAGAACAACACTAATGTCAGGCTCTACTGTGCATGACCTGTTTCTCATCGACCCCTTTGTAAGCGCTCCATACCACCTGTTAGAACACTATGGTGCTGTAAAACCTGTCCTCTCATCCAAGACCCCGCCTATAAAACAGCAAGATGGGTTCCAACGGAGAACAACATGTGTTCCTGGAATGCGCTTTTTTTTTTCTTCTTCTTTTTTTTTTTTTTTTACAGTGTCTGTAGTGTTGTGTAACGTTAGGTCACAAATATCCTCGTCTGCACTCTGAGTAATGACTGTGCACATCTCTATGGCTTTTCTTTAAGGTGTTGACACATGTGCCACCACCCCCACCATCTGTGGTCACGGGAGGTGTATTCCTGTGCAGACCGGCTACACCTGCCACTGCGACCCAGGATTCAAGCTCAGCGCGCTGCAGACCAACTGCATCGGTGAGAAAACGATGGGAGAGAGAGAGAGAGGGAGGGAGAGGTGGAGTGAGGCCAAGTAATGGTGGGACATTCAGAGAAAGGGAGGGGCATAGAGTCACACACACTGACACCACAGGCCCCAGCGGTTCTGTCTATCATCATCTCAGTGCAACCGAGTCTTCAACACCAAACATTACACGGCACAGAAGCCTTGAGAAATTAAGTGAGCCAGAATGAAAAGGATCCGTTTGTTTATGTTGACCTGTTCCTTGATGCCTGACAACAGTGAACAAGGCGTCCAAAGAGCTGCCACGGTGCCGTGATCCCTTACCTCACATTGAAGTCCTTGGCTCAAGCCTCTGCTCCACCCAACTGGGCTCAGGCCCATCACTGAGGAATGCCTGTATAGCAGAGGAGCAGGGCCTGGAAAGTGCATGGTCTCTGCTGGTGAAATGGAACTTCAGTATGAAGTAGCATTCAACCTTTTGTACTCTCCCTCCTCTGTCTCTGTCTCCCATCGCAGATGTGAATGAGTGTGACGAGGACCCATGTGAAGGGAAGGGCCACTGCATAAACAGTTACGGCTCCTACACCTGTCAGTGCCACAGCGGCTACAGCCAGGTGATCACCCAGAACAGGAAGTTCTGTCAAGGTGAGACGCAGCCCAAGAAAAACTTGCAAGAGATATAATATTTCCAGTGGATAAAAGTCACCACAGTCGAATGTTTGCTTTCTAACTCGGTGTTAGAGTGCCGCAAGTTCTCGTCTGTCAGCGCTGTTCATTTAAAAAGCATCCTGCCCTAATTAATGCTGTGGAACACAATAGTCACTTTCTTTTCCGTTCTCCTTGGTTCTCATTCAAACTGGCAGACATTAATGAGTGCAGCATGCCCAACAAGTGCCAGAATGGCAAATGTCTCAACACAGAGGGATCTTACACCTGTGAATGCAGCAGTGGCTACGCCAAGTCCTGGAGAGGCCTATGCGAAGGTGACATACATACACGCACAAGCACCTACGCACACAGTCCACGTCTTATAAGAGCGCGATCCTAGCCAGACCTGTTTGTTTGCTGCCATGAGTTAATGTGTAGCCCAGTAACAAATCACATGTATTTTCCTCTAGCCGAAGCCAGGAAGGGAACTATGAGAAAGCTGTGCTCAGTTCGTGACAGAGCGATTGTGTGTTTGTATATATTAGCATTTTAGGCCTTAGACCCATTCCTCTGTGCATGTTGACATTGTTTCAGTAACAACTAATTCAAACGATTATTTTCATGTCCCACCTTCTCCCTGAGCAGACGTCGACGAGTGCAGGGATCCCAGATCCTGCCCCAACGGCATGTGTGTCAACACTCCAGGCTCCTTCCAGTGCCAGGCCTGTGAGCCGGGCTTCAGGCCCCTTGGTGAAAGATGTGTGGGTAAGGCAACCCCACACCCAATCAATGTACAACCACCACCACCACTTCCCAAGTTCCCAAGATGGGGTTTTCCCTCTTACGCCATAAATGCTTCCTGTTTTAGGTAGCATTTACGTAGATGAAACTGCAGCTCCTGGTTGGCATCACCAGAAATAACCAAGGCGTCATGGCAACAAGCTCTGCCATTTAAGACCTGTTGACAGCCTGTGATGCAGCACAGTTCACCTAATAACACGAGTTGGATTTGTTTCACTCAGTTTTTCGCACAAAGGGTCTCTGACTGTTGATGAGCACAAAATTTTACAGAACTGATTTTGTTTCTTCGCCTCAAGAGTTCATATTAGGCGTTCAGCGTGGGCCCACGTGACAGCTTGAAACCGGGCGTAGCGACAACCCTCCGCCCTCTCTGTCCATTCAGTGTTTTCACATATGATATATCAGCTTCTCCACCCAGCAGCCTCTGCATATCCCCATTATTGTTTAAACACATTCACTGTGTTATTGCTGATCTTTCGATATCACTGGCCCCCGTAAAAAGATTGTTTATAATACTTCAATTTGGGAGAGTCAAAATATTTTCTCTTGGCCACAGCCTTGAACAAACAGCATATTATTGTTGGAGAGCTCTGGCCACTGTACTCTTGGGCCCGGCAGAGGCCAGCACGGCTTCATTACCGCCGCTTAGCTAGGTGAGAGGAGTGAGCAGTCGCAGGAGATGTATGAGGAGGTCAGACGGTCAATTCCCCACAGCGACAAGGTCTCGACACGCAAACAAATTCTCTCACTCATCCATAGTGTTGCTGCGGTTCACTGTAAAACTCTAACTGCTGATTATTAGCTTTGAATACACAAATGGCCAACAAACTGCATTTGATGTGTGTTTTTTGAGCTAACACGCTAGCAGCTCCCAGCCTGAGAGTTACATAACAGCCTGACTGGTGTTAGTTACCACATCCCCTCTTTAAGACCGTGCACCCCTCTAATTTGTTTGGAAATCTAAGCTCCTGGAATAAGGGTTCCAGAAATGTGAAAGTCTAAACGACCCAATGAGGACAAAAAAATACGGAAATCAGCTTTAATAGCGCTTTGGAGGTTTTTCTAATCGATTTCTCACTGATGCCCTCGTTTCATGTCTCATGATTTCCTGCCTCCAAAGAAAACACCACCGCGGCTACTTTCTGATTGTCAGTCCACCAGAACCATTCACTCCCTGTACATCTGTGGTGTATAAATAGTAACTTGGAGGAACGTGGTAAATGAGGGATAACACTGGAGGTAAATATTTTCACTCCGAACATCCACACAGGCAGCACTAACAGCCCCGCAGTATACGTCTGGCGCTATGGGAGTTACATAAAACAGCAACATGAGCGCCGGGTTTCCAGTATTTGCTTCAGTCAATTGACGGTAGCTCAGTAGTTTGGGCCCAATTGGCCGAATCGTGGATAAGCCTAATTGCTGGTGTGATAGAGAAAACAGCTCCATTCCCTTGTCAAGGCTTATCGTGGATGCCTGAGAGATGCCGGATGATTGCAGAAACAAAGCATTGGGCCACACTGACAGACGTCTGGCAGTGCCCACGGCTAGGCAAACAAAACCCAGTCTGTGACTCTCTCGCTGTATTTTCACTGTGTGAGCTCTGTTTCAGAGTCTCTATCACCTCTCAGTAACGTCCTCTCCCCACCTCCTTTGTAGACAAATACTTTTCCTTCCTCTCCCCCTTTCCCTTCCTCTTTTACTGTCTCCTTCTCCGTCTCTCACACTCACATAATCGGTCCTCAGTTGCCTTCACTCTCTGCACCTTCATGAGACCTGAAAAACTTGCCATTGTTAACACTTGATAAATTCCACTATAAAACATTATTTCTGCATGAGGTTTTCCACATAATTCCTGGGTCAACTGTTCTGACTCATGAAGTGGAAAAGACAGCTACTGCTGTAAATAGTAAAAGCCCTTCATGAATGAGGTTTGGGTCTGTGCACTGATGTAATTTAACGATTGCTGTTTGCAGTCATTTTGCACACTAATTACACTGTGATTGTTTCCCTTTTACTGCTTTAATATGCTGATGCAGCCCTTAGTTTGTATACAGGTCTTCATTGTTGTGCTCTATATCTTAATGGTGTCTCCTTTAACCACCGGGATCAACAACCTTTCATCTTACATTTAATCTAACGCTTAAAGGTTGGTTCTTCCAAAATAAAAAAAAATAACACTTAGTGGAACCAATTAGCCCTGCGGGTCGACACTCTCAAGGTTTAGAGGTTCTTTTTCTCAGGGCTCTGGAGGTAGACTGTGTTGGTGGAGTTCACAGCATTTAAAACTCACATGCAGGCTTAAACTGTCTGCAATGTTTCTAATAGTCTCTCAGATCTGCTAACTTTGATGTCTTTGAATAACCCACTATATCCAGGACATTGATATGTTGCTGTTGGCTGCTTTATATGTAATTTTTCAATGTTTTGTTTAATCACTGTGTAATTGAGGCAGATAAAACCCAAAATCATAACATGTGTCCTCTCCTGATCCCTTCTCTCCTCAGATGTAAATGAGTGCTTGAACCACACATTGTGTGGCCATGGTAGGTGTGTCAACACTGAGGGCTCCTATAGGTGCAACTGTTTCCAAGGCTACAAACTCTCTACGGACAACAATTGCCAGGGTAACTGTCTGTCAGAAGATCAGTCAAGAACTTATTAAAGTCCCATTTCAAAGTAACAGCTCTGTGAATAGTTCTCTACAGTGCTACTACAGAAGCCTTGCGGCACCACTGAAGCTTCATAAAGAGGCTACAAAGAGTTTGCAGTTATCTTTATTTTCTGAGGCCCCCTTTTTTTATCCCCTGTATCTTTCCTCCAGATGTGGATGAGTGTGTGCTCCCGGGAGTCTGCCTCCACGGCCGCTGTGTCAATCTGGACGGCACCCACAAATGCACCTGTAACCATGGCTACCAAGTCACCTCAGACAGCAAAGCTTGTGAAGGTCTGCAAAGGATTATCTGTGTAGGGTGTAACTCATCACTGCATACTCCACTCGTGGAGCTCTCTAGACAGCAGCATAATGTCTGCAAATTATTTCTTTTTGTTAGATGTCAATGAGTGCGCAACTGGTAATGCGTGCCCTGCGGGAATTTGCATCAACACAGCAGGTTCCTACACTTGCCAGAACTGCAGGCCTGGTTTTGAACCATCTGTTGATGGACTGAGATGTGAAGGTAGGAAATATGCCGTCTAATGATTTCCACTGAACTGCAGTTTTGATCAAGATAGTCATAAATTGTATGCCCATCTGTGGTGAATTTGTTTTGTGATTTTTTGTTTTGTCAGATGTGGATGAGTGTGCCCTGGCTGGCTTGTGTCAAGGTGGTGTGTGCGCCAACACAGACGGATCCTACACCTGCACCAGGTGTAAAGCTGGCTACAGAGTGTCTCAAGACCGGCAGAGGTGTGAAGGTAAATTCACACTCATCCAGCATAAATCTCTCCTGCTGTTTCCTCCATCTAATGACTTACTCAACGTGTCTGGGCAGTTTGTCAACTCGCCATTAAACCTCCTTTGCTATGCAACTGAATTCCCTCCATGTATTATTCAGTTTTGTAGAGGTGCCTGTGCTGATGTGCATATGTTTCTCTCAGATATTGACGAGTGCCAGTCCCTGTCTACTTGTGCCAACGGGATCTGTCTCAACTCAGAAGGCTCTTACACCTGTGAGAACTGCCCCACAGGGTACCAGGTATCATATGACGGCGAGCTTTGTGAAGGTTAGTTTATTACACAGCATTCCTCTAAAAGGAACTGTATATCATCACACATGTCTAAAATTCAGCTGTGTGGAACTTACCCTGGTACTGAAAGTGTTTTTTTTTTTGTTTTTCTTTCCTTTCTTTGTGAGTTTGGATCTTTTCCTCTTGGCTGTTTAGACATCCCAGTCCTGCAGACAATATCTAACAGTGTGTTTTGTTTCACGCCAGATATTGATGAGTGCGCGCTGCCCACTACATGCCCCCAGGGAACATGTACAAACACAGAGGGCTCGTTCACGTGTATCATCTGTCAGCCTGGCTTCAGAGTCTCTGAGGATGGACAACAGTGTGATGGTGAGGCTTTTGGCTGTGTTTGTGCAGGAGTGTGCTTTGTTGTTCTTGTGTGTGTGTGTGTGTGTGTGTGTGTGTAGTCTCATCTATTCAAGCATGCCAGATCATGCTTTAATACCTATCAAAGCTGCGGTTAAGGGTGAATGTGCCAGTTCTGTGGAACATGTTCCCCAGCTGGGGTAGGTTGTATGTAAACAGCATCAGGTGTGACAGCTTGGACTAAAAGCCCCTTCATCTGTGCTCAAAATCCCAAAATACTCCTTCTAGACATCACATCATAGCTGGATCCTGGACCCCTCCGCCTCTGGCACCGCTTATTTAATCCTTGCTCAATACAATGAGACACTGGCCCTCAAATAGAACTAGATGATGTCAGGCAAATGTCCTGCAGATAGTTCAGCTAAAAAGACAGAGGTGTCGACATTTATAATTCCATGTTCCAGTGATTACTGATCTAACTGATTACAACTGGCGGCCTTTATTTATTTGAAGCCAGAGATGATAATCTGTGCAATGATGTGTCTGTGTATCTCTGCCCAGATGTGGATGAGTGCTCGGTGGCTAACGCGTGCCCTGGCCAGCTCTGCTTGAACACCCCAGGATCCTACACCTGCGAGAGCTGTGGAGCCGGCATGCAACTGACTGAGGATGGTTACAGCTGTGAGGGTAAGACTGTATGTAATCCCCTACCTGACTTAGAATAGATTAAGCTGCCACTATGGTGAACAGTGGACCAAAGTTACAGTAGGCCACAGCAAAAGAGGACCATGTAAGGCCGAGAACATGATTACAGAAAATCTTTACAACACTCGGTAATTTGCCGTGACATGATTTATGAGATCAATGCAGTGAAACGGCCGCTTTGACGAATCCAGGGAGGTTAGATCTGTCATGACTTCATGGGAAGCAGAAAAAGAATGATTATTTAAATAGATTCAAACACAGCCTCAGTTAGTCATATATACCGCGGTGTGTTTTTCAATGGAAGTGTGGATCTAGCCCGAGAGGAAGATCCCCCACTGATATGTGTCTTTACGCTGGGAAACAGTTTTACAAAACAAGCAAGAGTCCAAGTCGGCCTCTGATAGGATTTTAATGGATGTCTCTGATGCCATGGAAAATATTAAGGGCTTAATTTGAAATGAAGTCAGCCCCTCCCCTGCCTTCCATGTACCGCAGCGAGCTCGCCCTGTTGAACTCGCTCTGTTCACCCAAAGGCAAAACCAAGCCGTCTCAATCACTTAACAATGGCCCACACTATTTTCTCCGTAAGAAATACAATCTGTACCGGCTCAAGGAATTTCCAATGATCACATAACAGCGAGGCAGTGACTGTTTGTAGATACAGTAATTATACGCCACCTGTAATAGCTTGCTGTTTTGGATTCAGTGACCATCCTGCATACTTATCTTTCCACTCTTTTTAATAAAACACTGTCAGTGCAATCTAATAAAGAAGGCTTTTCTTACTCTGTGCTGGGCTGAGTCACACGTAGCCTTTAACAATTTTTAACAGATAAGAGAGTGAATTATCAAAAAGTGGACTCTTAAGAGGTCCCTTTACTTAGTGCTATAACCTTTCTCTAGCCTTATCCTCTTCTTCTTCTGTCTCTCAGACATCGATGAGTGCCAGACCCCAGGTGTGTGCCCCACGGGTGTTTGCACCAACACAGAGGGCTCCTTTTCCTGCACGTCCTGCGACCCAGGCTTCACGCTGGCACCCGACGGGCTCTTGTGTGAAGGTATATTGCAGTGGGTGGTTCGCTGTGGTCAATGAAATTTACAATGTCTGCGCAACCCATTTCACAGTCATGTGTTCCAGGGCGCTATAGTAAGAATAAGTTATTGCCCGCTGATGTAGATGATGCATGACTTTTCTGATATGTTCACTGCGGTCTGGAAGCTCTTCATCCATATGACAAGACTCTGTGATTTACAGCTGGTGGGGATGTGTCATAGTGGTGACGTCTGTGTTTGTGTCAATACAGATGTGAACGAATGTGAGGACGCTAGTCTGTGTCACAGAGGCCAGTGCACCAACAATATGGGTTCATATAGCTGCTCCTGCCCTGTTGGTCTGGAGCTGGTGGATGGGACGTCCTGCAGAGGTATATATATATATATATATATATATATATATGTATTCATACATTTGCACTGTGGATCATGTGACACACAAAGCATACCATTAGTGGTTAACCGCTTCCAGTGGCTTACCTCATACTGGCATCTTGACACAGCTGTGTGTGTATGTTTGTGCTTGTGTGTGACAGACATCAATGAGTGTTTAACCATCACGGGAATCTGTGGAGAAGGAAACTGTCTTAACACCGATGGCTCCTACTCATGCATCTGTCCTGATGGATATACCACCATCGATGGAAGGACCGGCTGCCAAGGTGCAATAACACTCTACAGCATGAACAATAACAGCACTGGGAAATGATTTTTCAGATGAATTTTATGAGCTTTGTGTAATTGGGTGAGGCAGAGTCAAAATTGGAGAAAGTTGGTAATAATGAAATAATGGTTTTTAGCACATACTGGTCAAGTCATTTTACAGTAACCTTGTTGGCATGGACATAATTCTTCATTCAATGCAAGCAGCCTGACAGACAGACAGAGTGTCCTCACCATGCTGCCCTGGGTACTGGAGGCCAAGCATGGGACCCCTGGCATGGGTGCTCTGGCTAGCCTTTCTGTGTAATGGTCCATGTCCTCATGAACTGTCGCAGCTCACTCGTTCTCTGCTCAGACATCAGTTTGATGTTATTCCAGCCGCACCCACTGACCCTCTGGTCACAGCGATTGGTGGGGGGAAAAATGTAGCTTGACCATCAGCAAAAAGAGGGACTTTTCTTTTCAACATACCAGAGCATTTTCTGTCAAAATACATGAAATAACATTGGCAAGGATGTCAGAATTGGATCAGTGTTATTTCTGGTGGGTATTGTGGGTAAGAGGTGAAGTTAATTAAATAGAGGGGATGTCTGGCTGTGAGATGTCCTGCATATCCTGTCATGATGTGATGCAGGTACTGTTGGATCTCTAGGTCCAGAACCCTGTAAAAGCTGAGGGAAAGAAGACTTGGGTCCCTCCTTGCACAGGGACATTCTTCCACTGAGGCTTTGGCCTTGGAGCGCCTTAGAGATTGTCCGTAGACTCTGTGTAAACTGCCCAGCCTGCATCAGGTACTTTGGCTGCTTGCCACAACAAATACAGAGCTCTAATTATCCTATAAATCAGCAGTTGTCGTATATTTTCTAGCAGCCTGCCATCGTGTGTATAGTGCTGACACAATGAAAGCCAGACCCCTCTGACATGAGCCTGCAGGGGGAAGGTGAAGGGGAGATGAGTGTATGTGAGTTTGTGGGAATGAAAGCGGGGTTTAGTCAGGTGAGGCCAAAATGATGCTTGGCCTTGAACTGGCCGGTCTTGTACAAAAACAGAACACACATAATAACAGTCTGACAGCAGACTGAAACACATCTAACCTTAATCCAAATCATCAAGTTGTGCCATAGACTTGCTCTGCCTTTCAGTATGGTCTTTGAAGTCCTTGACCTAACTCCAAAGATATCCAGTCACAGCATATTTATGTGTTTACTTATAGTCTGGAGCAATTTTTTTTTCTCTCCCTATCTTTTGCAAATGGGTGTTTACCTTGTCGTCTCTGAGAGATTCCTCAGATTATCAAAGGTTGGAAAAGGAAGACAGCCTTTGATTAATTTCCCCTTCTGCTTTTCCTGCCTTTCCCCCCACCTTTCACCCTGGGTCCAAGTACTTTACATGTTATGTTGTAATGCCGCAATTATCCACCAATCTACAGGTAATCAAGCATATAGCGTTCATTATTAATTCTTATGCGTCAATGGGAAATGTTCTCAGCCTGAACAGCTGAGGTAGAGGTTTTTCCTCCCCTTGTTTCCTGTTTGCCAGTACACCCGTAAGTGCTCCAAATGGCCCATGCATCTTGTGCTCAGACAAGCGCTTGATTAGACATTCTTTTTGTGATACTTATGAAAAGGACTTGTGTTCCCTGTGGATCTAATGAAGACAGAGGATATATGGAGATATTTAGGAATAATCAATATGTAAGAAATCCCACTCTGCTCTTCCCCCAATTATCTCTCTTAATTAGCCCGTCTTGCTTTTCTTTCCTTTGTCTCTGCCTTAGATGTGGATGAATGCAGTAAAGACAACGTGTGCATTCGGGGAGAGTGTCTCAACACCGACGGCTCTTTCTTGTGCTTGTGTGAGACTGGGTTCAAGTTCAACGCACACACTGCTGACTGTGAAGGTAAGAGAGAGTAAAGCTCGTCCTGTTGTGTGTGTCGTAGAGATGACTGACTCCATACTCTGCCTTGATGTTTCCTCTCTCCAAGTCAACCAACATGTCAGCATAAGCTGTTTGATCGTCATGCTGCATTTCAGCTAGACCGTGCAGTTGGATATGATTGATTATCTATAGCCAGTTTGGAAAGGGCTCCAGTGAAAACGTCCAAGCCTGGCTTAGAGTTTTTTTTCCCTCCATGGCTTCTGGACTAAGGGGTGCCTGGATTACGTGGCTGGAGCCCTGAACTTCCTCTCTCCCTAGGGAGGCATGAATGACCCCATTGTGAGCAGGAGGTGTTTCTCCCTCTGGAACATCTCCCTTTAGCTCCTTCACAAGTTCTTTAGTTGCTGTGATAATATTGTTCTTGGCCACTCCTGTTGCCTGCTGCGTTTACTGAGGACAGCTACACCACAGGCCCCCTGGCCGACTCCTGCTGTACAGCCATTTCACTGGAAGCAGAGGAGCAGTGGAGGGAATAATACTGTGTGTGCGGGGGTGCGTGCGTCCAGCATCAGTGTCTGATTGCACATGTGGTTGCGTTTGTGCCTCTGTTTGTCAGTCACTAACCAACATCTGTCTCCCTCTCTCTTTCCACAGACCAGGATGAGTGCAAAGAGTTTGGAGGCTCGGTGTGTGGTACCTGGCGCTGCGAGAACACCATCGGCTCCTACCGATGCTTCATGGGCTGCCAGCCAGGACTTGAGGGAGAGGACGCCACAGACTGTGGTGAGTGGTCAGACCACATGTAGTTAAAAGACTAACACACACAATTATGCTTAGAAAAAAATGTGGACCCCAACTGTCTTCAGGCTCCAGAGACTGAGCCTACCTATTCTTGTAGAATATGTGTTCCTTAATTCAATTCACTTATCATTTGGGCTGTAGTTAAAGATAGACAGAGAGAGAATAGAGAGTAGCCTCAAATCAACTCACCACTCCACATACTCTTCAGGGCTCTCCCTCCTCACACAGATAATGATATCTGGTTGGCATGCAGACACAAAGGGGCCGACGTGAATCAAAAGCTATCAGGTTCTCCAAGTCCCCCTGTGCCAGAGACCAGGGACGGAGATGAGGAGAAGTGGCCCCTGAAATTGGGGCACTTTAGAAAGAAGAGTGCACTGTCACTGTAGGCAGTGTGTGAGGCCAGCAGCTGATAATAGTCTCATCCTCCCAGCAACGGAGCTAATGGAGTGGCTCTGGCAGAGACACAAGGTGGAACCTGATCACGGCGGTTCTCCTCTTTGAGAGGGGATACCATTGTCAGACCGGCTTATAATATAAGACAGTCTGACAATGGTCCCTTACCTCTTTGTACCCCCTGTGGACGAGCCCGGTCACCCGCCTTGGCTGGCCAGGATTGTAATTATTCTACATCTGGACCCATAACTGGCCAACATCAACAGACACAACTCCATGACCTCCAGAATACATGGAGCCTTACTGTGTGTTTACTGGCAGGATTAGACACCTTGGGTTTGAGATATTAATGTGGTTTGTTGCACAACGATGTGAGTTTATCTCTCTTTATTTTCTGTTGCTGCGTTGCTTCTCTTTGTTGCTATCAGAACCGTAAAACAACAAGTTGGGATTATGAGAGACAAAAACAAAAGGCCAAATATTTTGCTCTTACGGAGACAGCATCCAAACAGTCATCGGAGAGTGACAGGCCAAGAGGGGAAAGTAATATGAGAGCATCCGATTGGAATGATGTGTTGGACTGAAGCCGGAAGCTGTGGGTGTTTGTGGGTGATTTTCTGTGTATGTGAGCGTGTGTGTATGTGTTCATGTGGTCAACTTTGCATCCTCGTGTGTTTGTGTTAGAGGAAAAGAACCAGAGGCTGTAACGGTTGTGGAGATTCACCGAGACTGCGGTGCAGCTTCACATATTCTCATAACCTCCGGGGTTTTATTAGACAGTTGGCAGATGGAGATCAGGAGAGAATATGCTGCTGATCAGTGACGGATCGGACCTGCACCCCCTCCATCACCCTCATCCCGGCTACGTGCCGCTGACTCTTCGCTGCACTCTATAATGTTGTCTGTCTGGCACCAGCTGAAGGGTTCGGGGGCCTGTATTGTGATAAGAGCAGATTGAAACCAGCTGCTCACCACAGCTCCTTTAGAGTCAAAACACATCAGTGTAGTACGTAGTAGTTTGTGATTCAAATATGTGTATTAAAGGACAAAGACTTCCACTGACTTATCATACATGTCAGACATCATCCTACCTGACATGTCCCGTGGAGCATGATGAGATCTTTAGGTGGGACCTGATTCGAACAGCTTCACATTGTCCCAGATGGCGTCACAAA
>OMNW01018323.1:59977-74858 GCA_900303245.1 Selene dorsalis
GAGAAACACTGAGAGACATAACATATTGTTGGTGGAGGTCTTTTATGTGAAAAAAACAGAGAAAATCACCAGGCCATGTCATTTTTTCTGCATTTTAGCATATTTGCAGTATATCACAGAAGTATTTATTGGCCATTGATTGGGCAAATATGTCTTCTTCCTATAAATTCATAGTGTATTACACTTAATAAAGAAATGTGTATATTTATAATTCATTTCTTTTTCAATAGACATGATCTCAATTATGATAAAGATGGTTATTTCATGCCTGTGCCTTTGCATGACCTTGCCTTGATCACACTAAGCACATTCCCTTGTGTACACGCCCAATCCTTTACCGATCTCACGCCCTCCTCTCCTGTCTTTCGCAGACGTGAACGAGTGCGAGATGGGCCTGGCGCTGTGCGGGGAGGCCCTGTGTGAGAACGTCGATGGCAGCTTCCTGTGCATCTGCCCCAACGACAATGAGGAATTTGATCCCATCACCAGCCAGTGTCGCTCCCTGGGTAATATAGCAAGACCGGCACTCACAGTGACTCACAGGACTTAATTCTCCATCCCATCATTGGGAGACGGAGTTTTCCCTGATTTAATGAGCCGTCTTTCATTATCCAAACAACAAGGGTGACGAGGTGGACATAACTTACTCCACGTCTCTTAGAAAATCGTTTGACCTGGCTCTTTCCATTTGTTTTATACGCTGGAGTTATGGTTGGGTGGACTGCCTACAAAAATTTTCACTAGCCTAATCCTTCAGACAAATGAAGTAACTCCTCCAGGAGAGCTGAGCAAATGCCCTACGGCCTTAGTTACTGTAAACCAATTTCCCTACCAAGACAAACATGGATAAGGTGTAGTTATTGGCAATTACCACTAAAGACACATTGCTCTCTTCCCTGTTAAAATGAACTCAAGTGCGGAGGTTAGAGATATGCAATATATTGCAATTTCGGAAAGACAGAACAAACCTTTTGAGTCATGGAAATACCATCACCTCTCAGGCTTGATAGGCGTATGTGTACACAAATTGGGCGTATTTACATTATTAAGCGGCGCGCCCTCAGCCGGGATGTTTTTTCTTCTGCCTGGGCACTAAACCCCAGCTATGCCTTTGTGTACCTTTTTGCCACATTCCACTGTTTGCTTTTGACGTGTGTTAATCAATCATGTGAGAGTGAATGGTGTGTTGACTCACATGCCAGTGTTTCCATTTGGTTAAGCCAGAAGCTTAAGGGTGAAAAGCTTGAGCCCATGCCTTTGGACAAATTAGCAGGCTCAGCAGTGGCAGTCCAGGGTAATGCACTACCTGCTGGAGGCATGTGGACACTCTGATGGATGAAGAGCAGAGGCCACCTGATGCTCTTTGTGTGTGATCCTGCTCCTGTGTCAGATCCACTGTAAATTTATTCCATGGGTGACCCCATCCCAGGCAGATTTAAGCTCAGGCATTTCTATTAGTGAGCATTTGCCCTTGTGCCTACCAAATCCTTCAAGCTTTCACAGTTCCTTTTCTGTGACCTCTGACCTCTCTGAGCTGATGAAATGCTGTCCTTGTCCATTTACTACAGATACTGGCCCAAAAGTCCCCCCCAAAGTCCCTCCATCTGCTGCCTCAGCCGAGGAGAGGAAGGAATGTTACTACAACTTAAATGTTGCCAACTTCTGCGACAACGTTTTGTCTCGCAACACCACCAAGCAGGAGTGCTGCTGCACGGTGGGGGCCGGCTGGGGCGACAACTGTGAGATCCACCCTTGCCCTCTTCCAGGAAGAGGTATGACAACAGGCTGATTTTCAGATACTATGTGACTTCATGATCCTTTTTTAAAACTCTTTTTGCATTTGACTAATGAAACCATTTCTTATTTTCCAGATGGCTACAACCAGTTGTGTCCTCACGGTGGTGGATTACTACCTGTACCTGTTTCTAGTACACAAGATCTGGGAGAACAGCAACGTTACATAGGTACTCTCCCTTTCATTAATGCTATATTGTGTTATTTATATACTATATTATATTTATATTCTTGAGAAAGGTGCGATGTCAGCTCCTGTCTCATTTCTACCTTCAGCAACTTTTAAAGCCAGATACATAGTCTGTACAGCTAGCCCAGGTGTAATGGGATACATTACTTTCATACTTGATCCATTAATGTAATTGAAGTGTTATTTTCCATTTCATCACATGTGATGTTTTCCTGTCTCCCTTCAGATGCAAACGAGTGTGAGATGTTTGGATCAGACATTTGTAAGAATGGACAGTGTTCAAATCTCTTTTCTACCTATACCTGCTACTGCCGCTCTGGTTTCTACTATGACAACATCCGACTCGAGTGTGTGGGTAAGAAATTCCATCTGTTTTTATTTTTTTACATTTGAAAACATTTATATGACAGTGAAAAATAAACTGTACTCTGTACAACCAATATGCAACTTCAATTCATATAATGAATTTCTACTCATGATTAATGTCTGCCTCTCCTCTGTGTGTTTTTAGATTATGATGAGTGTGCGTTTGGAAATTCCTGCGAGGATGGAGTGTGTGTGAACACGGCCGGGTCTTTCAACTGTTTCTGCAGTCCTCCATTAGTCTTGGACAGCACACGGCGCCGCTGCATTGGCCTCAACACCACAGAGGGTGTGACGCACACATCCACACAAAGACTCACACACATTTGTTTCTTTATGGATTTTAAGAGATTTTAAAAAGTGATGGAGTGCTTCATGATGAGTCAGTGAATGAGCTTGCTGATAAATGTAAAATTAATCTGCACCAGCTTTGATAATCAAGTAATTTTAATGATTTTCAGAGATGTATCATTGGAAATTTTGTATCTTTCGACAGGGGTTGTTATTCAGACAAACAAAACAGATTGAATACAATTTGTTCTCAGCTATTTTTTAGATGCTCTACACGTCAATCAATGAGTTTGCCTGTATCAATAATAAAAATAGCTATAAAAATAGCTAGTGATGGGTTGTAGGCGAATGATTTGTCTCTGAGGAAGCAGACGGAAAAATATGGGATGGGTTGAATGACAAGACTTGGAGACTTTATGAGATATTTGCCTTTGTCATCCTGGTCAGCTGCTTTACCGTGGGCGGTGGAGGGGTTCAGTCCAGTCCAGTTAATAGAGCTACATGTAGGCAGTTATTGGACAGTTTTCGGAAGGTTTGGATGTCTGACCGCACTTGATTAATCTCCACTCTTTTTGTCTTCCAGAAACTATGGAGCCTGATCATGATGTGCACATGGATATTTGCTGGCAGCGTCTGGAGGGCAACAACATGTGTGCAGAACCCCTCCAGGGGCGCAGGACGACGTACACCGAGTGCTGCTGCCTGTATGGTATCGCCTGGAGTGGACAGTGTGCGTTCTGTCCCAGGAGAGCCTCTGGTGAGGAGCAGTTTGCACAAAAGACACACTATGTTATAACACATCTCTTTCATTCATACACAATACATAACCCCTCCCTGTGTGTTTTTGCATTCAGAGGACTATGCCATCATGTGCAACCTGCCTCGGAGAGGAGGGTCGGACAGCTTGCGGGAGAGGCCAGGATACGAGTATGGTCTTGAGGGACCGGAGGATACCGCAGAACCTTTTGTTTCTCCATACTGGGACAGTTATGGCAGCCCTGCAGGACCCTATGACCTTCCTGAAAGTGTCCCTCTTTTCAATGACAACGACTACAGCATCCCACAGCCACCTGTTCCTGTCCCACAACCACGGGAGCACCAGCCACGACCAGTAGATTCTTATGGAGGTGGGTATATGCACTTTCTCACACTCTAAAGCTTTTTATTTCCAATATGTTCATAGGACAACGCTGTCAAACATATGATTAATGATTGCATTGTAGCTATTGTAATTATCGCCTGTGTAACAGTTCCCACCACCTTGAGACATATATACTAAGACTTTTGATCTCCTTGTAGAATGTAGTTACTAGAGGAACAAGGCTCTTGTTTGATGACAATCATGTTTTTTCATATTTCCAATCAGAGCGCTACCAGGGCTTTGAGGGTCTTCAAGCAGAGGAATGTGGGGTCCTGAATGGCTGCGAAAACGGTCGCTGCGTTCGTGTGCGAGAAGGCTACACCTGCGACTGCTTCGACGGTTACGAGCTCGACCTGGCCAAGATGGCCTGTATAGGTAGGCTCTATCCCCCAGAAAACCTTTGATACCTTTCCCAGCAGACCACCCATGTGCAGACTCTGTGTTCCAAATCAAAATGTTCAGGGACTTCCTAGAATCAATAGAACATTAATCACGTCATTTAATCTTGTTTCAAAATGTGGTGTTGAATCCTGAACTCAGACCACAATGAACTCTCCCTCCAGGTTTCAGCCCTCTGGAGCTAGGTCTCGGGTTAATTTCAGTGAGGTAACTCTTTATGCAATATATCATCATGCTCAAGGAGAAGCTTTGAATTTAACAACCTTGCATTAAGTTATGTTTTATGGGAAACTAATGAAAGCGGTGTACTCCTCAAAACCGCTGTGTGTTACCCTTTGGTCTGAAATTCCCCAGTCACTCTCTGCCAAGAGTAAGGAGGCCTTGAATCTTAGCCATTCAGTGTATTACATGAGATATTATATCTTTTAACTGTACTCTGTTTGTTTTGTAAGAAAGTGAGACTGTCTTGTTGTAATGAAACTCCATGTTTACAATATCCTGTCTGCGCACAAGCTTATCAGCTCCAAGGCCAGCCATTTTCCCAAGGAAAGCGACTGAATTCCGACGCTGTGGAAACATGTGCGAGCTGCGCAACTCGTGCCATGCCTCCTTTTCTAAATATCACCACCAGCATTTCCCCAGCAGATCATGACATAAACAGAAGAAGGGTCATTTGAGATTGACTGCTATGAAATGACAATCAGACCTCCCATACCGAGAAAAGGAAAGAAAACTCTCTTGAAGGCCAAAAGGAAACGTAATGCAGTGCATTGTTAATTTTAACATCATTCTGAACCATTCAGTGCTCAAGATCACTGGGAAGTGAAGTTCAGACCTTATCCAGCTGACACGCAACATGACGGCATGTTTGATTAAGGATATACAAGATGAGATATCATGCACCATTGACAACTTTGTACCCTCAAAGCTGAACTTTTGTGGAACTAATTAAAACAGCTTTGTTTATTGCTCACAAGATTGTATAAAATATTTAACAACCTCATGTCAAGGTCCATTTAGTAGCTGTTCTGAGGCTTTTGATCAAATCACATGAGCTATATCGCCACAGTGAGTTTGCCCAGATGCCATGAAATTACATTAGATTTTAATTATTGATTAATCTAATGTTTGTTTCTTCGATTAATTGTTTGCTCAAGTCAAACATCTTGCTCTGACCCACCAACAATCTAAAATCCTGAAATATTATATTTAGTACAATGTAAGACAAAGGCAAGCAGAAATGTATTCCCTAAAATCCACAGGAAAAAATGACTTGGACTTTTCTTCAACTTTAGTTTCAAAGTATTTTTCTGTAGTTTCAACCTCCATCTGTGAATGAAGCCCACGGGATATGATATAAAGCCTCAGAACAACGCCATGAGGTCAGGCAGTTTCGCAAACTACTGTTTCTAAGGTCAAGAAGAAATCTTTTTAAACTGGAATAAAACGCACTTTAGAGTAGAAAGAAGAAAGAAAGAGAGAGAGAAAGGGGGAGAAAGAAAAGTCAATGTGATATCATTTGTACGAAACCTCTAACACCCATAAGGCCACTCAGAAGCAGATGCGATGCAGGCAGCTGTTCCAGCTGTGAAATCTCCCTGGTGTCTGAGTCCTCATGTCTCCTTTTCCTTCTCCAGATATAAACGAGTGTGAGGACATCAGTGACAAGGTGCCCTTGTGTCAGAACGGGCAGTGCACCAACACAGAGGGATCCTACAAGTGCACCTGTTTGCCGGGCTTCGTGGCCTCTGCCCAACCACACAAATGCATCCCAACAATCCCAGCGTCTGGGCTGAGAGAGAGGGAGACAGGAAACTGAGAGAAAGTGACTGTTGGAGCACTGGCTCCTCCTGCTCCCTCAAAGATCACCTTACACACCCCCTCTGCCCTCGTCCCCAGGGGCCTGGCACTAAACCTCCAACCGTAACGCTGAAACGTCCAAACTCATTTCCATACATACAAATAACACACACACACACTGACACACACACACACAATTGCATTCAACACGAAACACACCCATATCCCCCTCATACATGTTCAAGAGGACCAGGAATACAGTGCAGTGAATGTATTACATGGGAATTAGTATTCACCAGATATCCATTTGCCTAAAAGGGATTTTGTGGACTGATTTTTTTATTCAGTAACCCCAGGCAATTTGATATACAGATATATTTCCACATTATTTTCTCTGTCACTTCTTTTTTTTTCTTTTTGCTGTGTTATTTATTTCATCTATATGACTGGCCTCTGCAAATTAAGAAAGCAATCCATTTCAGAGGGCATGCTTGGTTCCTCTTGTTTTATCTGTCTCATTAATTGATTCAGAGACAGTGTGAGGATATAATAATTGTCTTTTGTAAAGGAAGGAGTGCCATTCATTCATAAAAAACAGCTTATGCATCACTGCCAAACTTCTTACCAATATTGTCACACTCAGTCATTGTAATTAGTTTTGGCCTTGGACTAAATGGACGCCAAGGTTAACAAATGGCACAAATTTGAAGAACTTTTCCCACAGCTGCCTTCCTGTATGTCAAGATTTACACCACAAGCTGAGGCTGAAGAATCTCTGGACCAAGAAACTGAAAAGTCAGCGCAGCCAAACTTTCACATTAAAAGCTTCAGCCTTTGCGTGGACATGGAAAGACTGTAGATGTATATGATGGTCTATGTAATGTTTTGAAAAAGGTGCAATAGGTGTAACCTGCCTTTCTCTGTTTGACACCATTACCACAATCTTAATACAATACAATACAATGAAGTAGGAAAATATGGACTGATCCAGATTTTTTATTTTTTTAACAGTATTAACGTGCACCGTGACTTATCAAAGTTTGTTTCTATGCTACATTCTAGCCTATAACTCTGACATTATAACAAGGTACGTCGGTTGAAATCATCCACATATGTCACTGCTTTAACTGTAAGATCGGATTTTATGCTCCACTGTCACACAGGCAAAATGATTTCTCATTAACTGCAAATACAATTGGATCCCACGCCTCACATCAGACCGTTCCCATCTGTGCATATCTGAATGCATGTAAAGACAAAGGCTTCGTTGGAGAGGTTTGGTTTATTTTGTACAGATCTAGTACTATGTATTATTTTTGTTACATATTCTCTTAATGCATTATAGCACAATCAATATTTTTGTTTGACGTAAATCATAAAGTGTAAGAAAAATCTGGCATTATAGCTTTGTAGATTTATACATGTCTGTAAAAATGTTTTTTAAAGCATAACTTTTTATGTATGAGGAGAGTGGCTGACACTGTACCAGAGGAACTGTGTGTGTATACCCTGCCCTGTGGAGCAGACAATGAAATATATTTTTTGGAAGTGGCAGCACTGTTCTAATCACAGACATTTTGACTCTTCAAGTTCATTACAAAGACGATGCTTTTGAAATGCAAGCACCAGCTTATGTGCGTCACAACTTTATGGCTAAATATTAGTAATTGTGAACATTATTTCTTTTAGTTTCTGTTGGGTCCTTTTGTCATGAATGTATCATAGACAGTATCAGCCTCTTCATTTGGTTTCTGAATTCCCTTTCAACCCTATTTGTTTTTGTTTGTTTTTTTATATATATATTCAGGTTTGAGAACATTTTGGCATTATTTGTCTAAAGGACTGAAGTTCTCTCAAGAAATATCAGCAGCAACATAAAAGTTTGATTCTAACTTCAGAGGATAACTTATGCCCTTAACCTGCATTCATAATCTACAAACCTACAGTTGTACAGATGCTTCCACTTGATATCCACTGTATTTTACTGTGCCGTTCAAAATCGTCGCCTGAACCGGACCAGAAGATTAACATGTAGGACACAATTGGAATATTTAAAGCCTTTCAAAACCACAAAATAACTTGGGATAAATGTCTTGTTATAAATCTGTGGTCATTGGAAATATCATGCTCATTCATTTTGTTTACCTCTTGGCTGTAATCACTATCAGTCATCAAAATAAAAACATAAAAATATCTGTCTCTTTAATGGTTTACTACTACAGATTATGAAGACATCAGCAATGTAGTTGTTGAGCACTGTGGTACAGTTGTGGTCATAGCCTATGGGCGAATACCAGTACTATTTAAGTATCACACTTTTGATTCAAGTGTGTCCTATGTATCCTATGTAAGATCCTAGTTTGTCTATTTGTTTTCATAGTAAAATCTCAATCTCAACCACTGACAAATAAATGTAGAGTTCACTGTATTTCTATGTTCCCAGATGTAGTTATGCAGAAGCATTAAGTAGCAGAGAATGGAAATATTTAAAAAATACTTATTGTACTTAAGCAAATGTATGTGACTACAGTGCGTGAACTGCAGGCCTTATATATACAGTATGTCTACTGCAATATAAATAATTGAGACCAGGGGACCAGAAATATCCGTTATATTAACAGAATCTCACATTTCACAGACAAAAAAATACATTTAAAAAAATACGTACTAAACTAATTTATTATACCACATCTCCCTCTCGTGGCCAAATGGAGCTACGCATTCACAAGCTCTGCTTTATCGACTGTGATTCCACAGTCTTTCCCGATTGGCTAACTGGGAATGAGGAATTATTCCAAATGGATTCTGGGAAATTGTGTTCACCTTGATACACCGTGCGCACATAAATAATACAGTGGAATACACCTCCCAGAATCCTCCTCGCTTTCTACGTATGGTAGCTCCATGGCTACAACCTCTCATGCTATGGTTTTGCTGCTAATGTAAATCTTTAAATAACAAAACGACATTAGCCGATAGAGAAAAGCCGGAACTTTGCTACGTGAACCGGACATTTGATGGATATGTGGTTATAAAAACGAAGCTAGGATAAGTATGGTATCGATGAAAATGTCCCGATAGCTTGGCGACTTGCAACTAATATTATGTCTGATAATTTGTTGAATGGGAAAGGTGTCAGCTAACCATCAGCGTCTCATACTGACAGCTGTTACCTGGTCATAGTTATTTTTAATATTTTGGCTAAATGTAGTCATATGTCCCTGATAGCACATCTTATACAGACACAGACTAGTGATTAATATATGATTTGGTACAACTGCCAAATATTGGACCTCGCCTGGTGTGGAAGGGGGTTTGGTCATTTTATTCCAGGTTTTATTTCCTCATGGCAAAAGACGAATGCAGCACACAGAGGATCAAACATGGAGACACTTCAGTTCTAAGAAATAGGAAAACATTTTCCTCAGAGAAGACCCTCCAGGGCACATGCACTCCCGTGTCAAAGGACAAAAACTGTCAAACTGCTGGACTCAAGCCAGAAGATGACACCCAGTCCTCAAATGGGACATCTGCTCAGTTTCCAACAACAGGAGGTTTCAGGAAGGAGCCCTCAAGCAACGTGCTGCTGCTGATGTTGGTGGTGGGGCTGTCTCTCTCCACTCGACTCTACAAGATAACAGAGCCCCCTCATGTATGGTGAGTGGGGGTCCCCTAAAAACTTAATGCACATGGTTTTAGCATTTGATGTGCTGTTTGTTCACGCTGACTCGTGTTTTGTGTTTCAGCTGGGATGAGACACACTTTGGAAAGATGGGAAGCTACTACATCAACAGGACCTTTTTTTTTGACGTCCATCCTCCTCTTGGAAAAGTGAGTTGGCAAATTGTCCATTCCATGCATGGAAATCTCTCTGTTATTATTTTTAACTTCTGTTACTCTGTCCTAGATGTTGATAGGTCTCGCGGGTTACATGACCGGCTATGATGGCACCTTTCCTTTCCTAAAGCCAGGAGATAAATATGAACACCACAACTACTGGGGGATGAGAGGGGTATGGCACCTTGCACACCACAAAAACTTCTTCTGTCACAATTCTTAAAAAGACATCATAAATTATAACTGCTGATGTGTCTGTCTCGCCCCTTTGATCTGCAGTTCTGTGCTATTTTGGGCTCTTTACTCCCGGTCTTTGCCTACCTCATAGTACTGGAGTTATCCCAGTCTCCCACGGCTGCTCTCATCACTGCCACTCTGCTTATTTTTGGTGAGTAATCCTCTAATTGTATAAAAAAGTGTGCACAACTCAAGAACATGTTGAAGTTACAATATACTGGCTACTGTACCTTCTAATTTTCTTGTTTTTGTTTCTGAAAAAATAAAAGAAGCAGCATGAAACTCTGAATGAAAACCACTGGAGCAGAGAAATTTCAGGATAATTAAATTTTTGTTCTATGTATATTTGGCTATTTGACAGACACTGGCTCTATCACCATTTCCCAGTACATCCTATTAGACCCCATACTCATGTTCTTCATCATGGCAGCAGTGCTTAGCACGGTGAAGTTCAATCAGCAGATGTACAGGTAGGTGGAATAGGTAAACTTTATTTTGTAAAATTTTAAATTTCACGTCATTGTTGCTTAAAGCCTAAAGCACTACCCGTGTCTTCCCTTAAAAGCTAATTTTCTCATTACTAGGTGTAACTTGAGCATAATATGCAGTGTAAACATTTCTCCTGTCGAAGATTTAAATACACATGATCATTCCCTGTTGGCTTTTGTTTTCAGGCCTTTTAGTGCCTTCTGGTGGCTGTGGCTGGTACTGACTGGTGTAAGCCTTGCCGGGGCTTTGGGGGTGAAATTTGTTGGTCTGTTCGTCATCCTCCTGGTTGGGCTGAACACAGTGTGTGACCTTTGGAGACTTCTGGGAGACCTCAGCCTATCACTGGTAAACCACTGCACATCTTTAGAGAGTGTTTTTGAGTAATGTGTGACATGTGGTCGCTCTTCTGACTTCATTTCATGGCTTCAGGTGGACATTGCAAAGCACTTCCTGGCTCGGGTTGCTGGGCTCATCCTCCTTCCACTCTTCCTCTATGTTACAATATTTGCCATCCACTTTGCTGTGCTGAACAAAAGGTGCGTGTGATTATTGCTTAGCTCACAGTATACCATCCATGGCATTGCTCAGGTCATCGTGATTGTTCTCTCTCACCAGTGGCCCGGGAGATGGCTTCTTCAGCTCTGCCTTTCAGTCCCGTCTGATCGGGAACAATCTTCATAATGCATCCATTCCTGAGTGTGAGTCCCAAACATATGTGTGAATAAAACCACATGGTCCTGCAGCTGTGTTTACTAAAACACTAATAAGAAGATGTGAGGAGGTCAAAAAGAAATATAGGCATTCCTTTAGTATTGATGACAGCCAGATGGGATGGAGCGTTGGCCTCATTAAGTTACATAGCAGGGTTTTACTATTCAGGCTTACTGTTTTGTTTTATCCTCAATTCTGTCATAGTCTGGTGTCACTTTTTATGATGATGATTTTCCTTTGAATGCAGTGTGTTTTATTGGTGTGGTCCTATTAATACCTTCTTATGATGTAGATCTGGCATATGGCTCCACCATTACTGTGAAAAATCTCCGTATTGCTGGAGGCTATTTGCACTCTCATTGGCACCTATACCCAGAGGGAGTGGGAGCTCGGCAGCAGCAGGTCAGGCTACAGGTTCAACTGTAACACATCCACAAGCATATGTATTTATGCTAACACCCTTGATGGTTTTATTTATTCTAAATATTTTTTTTGTTTTTTGCTTTTTTTCTCTCAGGTGACAGCCTATCTCCATAAAGACTACAACAATTTGTGGCTCGTTCACCGACAGAATGATAATGAATGTAAGAGGAGGTTGATTTATTGTTTAAAGAATCCAATAACATTCATTTAAGCCACAAGGAAGTAATGTGTGAACATTTTATTGTAGTTATCTGTTGTTTATCCTAATTAAGCTCAATCTGGTACCCCTGAACTGGTTCGTCATGGTGACATCATTCGGTTGGAGCACAAGGAGTACGTGTGAGCTCATTTAAATGATAATATCTACTTTTAATCTTAATATCCATCTGTTTTTTTTTAATGATCTATTTTTTTTGGGGGGGGGTCTTTCAGAACAACACGCAACCTTCACAGTCACCTCCATGAGGCCCCAATGACCAAGAAACACTTCCAGGTTACAGGTTATGGCATTGTGAGTATAGTCCACCTTATCTGAAGCTTCCTGGGTAAAACTGAAGTTACTGTTCACTGCTATTTAAACACATCAAAGTGTTTAGAAGCAGCCACATCAGATTTTGATCATATGTCTCTATACTCTGTGTCCTGAGTTCACAGCTGTATGTTTGGTCTCTTAATAGAATGGCACAGGAGACGCAAATGACCTGTGGCAGGTGGAGGTGTGTGGAGGTCAGAAGGGTGACCTGGTGAAGGTGCTCCGCAGCAAAGTCCGCTTTCTTCACCGAGCTACTGGATGCGTGCTTTACTCCTCCGGCAAGACTCTGCCAAAGTGGTAAAACTAATCTTCTCTGCTGTGACTCAACCTCTTCTTCTATTCAGGATTTTTGGTTTGTGTGTGAGTCTATTGTAACTTTTTCCTTTTAGGGGCTGGGAGCAGGTAGAGGTGACCTGTAGTCCCTACCTGAAGGAAACTCCAAGCTCACAGTGGAACATCGAAGATCATATCAACCCCAAATGTACGATACACTCATAGCTTATGTTCATACATGTTTGTGGATATGTCTCAATATCAAACACCAACCAACATTTTACTTTTCATTCTGGATGTTTTCACAGTGCCCAACATTAGTCTGTCGGTGCTGAAGCCCCATTTTCTGGAGATCTTAATGGAGTCCCACATTGTTATGATCAGAGTAAGACACATTGAGAAAATCCATCTGTCCTTAAAGGGATAGTTCAACATTTTGGCAAATTGGCCTATTGCCATAATCCCTATAGTCATAGAAGTAGGTTCATTACCTTTAATTATTGGTGCATGTTGTTTTGAGATCCGCGGGGCAGAGACGCGAGCTGCTCAGGTAGACGGTACAAGGCCTGTCCAGCAACCAATTAAATTGTTGCCTAGAGATACGATGACCTGGATGAATGAGAACATTCACAGACTTGCCAAATGTTGAACTATCCCCTTAAAGAACATTTTATCAAAAACAGTTTCTGGATATCTAATAAATGTGTCTTTTCAGGGTAACAGTGGCTTGAAACCCAAAGACAATGAGATGAACTCAAAACCATGGCACTGGCCCATCAACTATCAGGTGCACTGAATGATTTATAGTGTAAAAATTTCAAATTAAATGCATGTTTGCATTTTTTAAACACAAATTTTCCTGGTTTATTTCTGTGAAGGGACTGAGGTTCTCTGGAGTGAATGAGACAGAGTACCGTGTTTACCTGTTGGGGAACCCTGTAAGTCAAGTCTTGTTTTCCTGTTCATTCTCTTGTCTGGCCAATGCACATTAAAACCACTGTGACTGGATATGCCTTTTTCAGGTGATCTGGTGGATGAACCTGGCCAGTTTGGGACTATATCTGGTCATGGTAGCAGTGGCCTCTGTAGCCCTGCAAAGAGGTTTCTCATTGAGCCAAAAAAGAATAGGTATAAATTTTGATATTTACTTCTTTTATTTTGCTCAGATAGGTCATGATTGCAGGCAAAAAAAAGAGATTAAAACACAAAGTTAATCTTCTCTACTCCTCTCTGTTTCAGAGCAGTCAAATGTGCTCACGAGAGGAGGAGGTCTGCTTCTCCTCGGTTGGCTGCTTCACTATGCACCTTTCTATACCATGGGTCGTGTCCTCTACTATCACCACTACTTCCCTGCTATGCTCTTTAGCAGCATGCTAACAGGTATTGTCGCCACGCATTTATTCCCTTCATTCTGCTATCTTTCAAAAGCGCTGTGTGTGTGTTTGTATGTACTCCTGTCATTGTGAGGACAAGTGTGAATTTTAAACCTTTGGAGTGAGGACCATTTTGTAAAGTGAGGGCATTTAGGCCGGTCCTCACCATATTTTCACTGTAATGGCTTCTAGAGGCTGTTTTTATGCATTTCTCCTAGTTTCAGAGCGGTCGACAGAAAGATGCCAATATGGGAAAATTTGTGGAAAAACTTATTGTCTGTATTTCCTGGATACACACACTTTTTGCTCTCTGCTGCCCCCTACTGTCAGTACAGTAACCACATAAAGGCCTGTTCAGTCCTGGTACACTATATGTCTGAGGTGATCTTATCACAAGCGAACACCTCTAAGCAATTGTTCTTCTGTTTTCCTTAGACTTTACATGACCAACACACCTTAAACATGCCATTGAATCTAAGCTACCTATCTACCGTCTTTATAATTTGCTCTCCTCACCTGGCCTCTCTGTCAGATAAGGCTCATATGAAAGATGCATGTTAAAAGAAAGCACAGCTCCACTATCAGCAGCTACAGGGCAGGGATCATGTGTACAGCACATCATCTCGACGTGTGTGATGTCCTCAGGACCACCAGAGTGAGAGTCAACTTCACCACTGTATCCAGTCAGCTGTAGTAACTTTGGACAGCCAGAGACCATTTGTCCTGACATTCATGAGAATTATCAGTGTCCAGCCTACTGTTCCTATGCTAGCATCCTAGGCTTGCAGGTCTGAGCTTCTTACTCCCTGTGGTAGAAACTTTGTTGCATAACAATAACAAGTATTGTAAATTGGAATCATTATTGTATATCTCACCACAACTAAGATTAAGTCAGTCAGGGTTCAGGGCCTAAGAGATGGGAGGGAATTGGGCCCGGTTCTGGTCCCGGTCCCGATCCCGGTCCCGGTCCCGATCACGATCCCGATTCCGGTCCCGGTTCCGATCCCGGTTCGGGACCGGGACCGGAG